>APFE031573100.1:59536-72447 GCA_000404065.3 Pinus taeda
ATATTTCTCATACTCGTAGAACCACTCTTTATGGGGAGTGAAGTGAAAGGATGCACCTGAGTCAATCAACCATGCCTCATGATCTACATGTGTACTTGAAGAAGCCAAGTACACATCCCCACCTTCATCTGAGGTGGTTTTTGCTTCTGCAGAAGGATCATCGTCAGATCCCTTTCCTTTATCATGAGCTTTAGATTTACACTCCCTTTTGAAGTGCCCTTCCTTTCCGCATTTCTAGCACACCACCTTTGTAGGTTTTCCTGGATATTTAGATCTCCCTCTAGATTTAGATCTCCCACTCGATGACTTATTTTTGTTTCTGTTCTTGGACCGTCCTCGTATAGACAAGGCATCACCATTCTGGTTGTCCATATTTTTCCGTCTCATCTCCTCCGTCAGCAAGGCTGAGACTATTTCATCAAACTGCAAAGCAGTTGCATTGCTACCTATTGCATAACTAGACTATCCCACGAGTCTGGTAGAGAACACAACAAACTGATGCACTTATCTTCATCTGAAATTTTAATATCAATAGATAATAACTGACTTACCAGAGTATTAAATGCATTCAGATGCTCTGTCACTGAGTCTCCATCTTTCATCCTTAGGTTATACATCTTTTTCCGCAGGAACAGTTTATTCAACAGAGACTTAGATTGGTACAAAGTCCCTAACTTGTCCCACAAAGCCTTCGCCGTAGCTTCCCCTGATACATTCAACAATACTGAATCTGAGACACACAATCTATTGTGCTCTTTGCCTTCCGATCCAACTTCTTCCATTCTTCATCGGTCACTCCCGTTGGTTTAGTACCCGGATCTACCGCGATCCACTGATCTTTATCCACCAACAGATCCTCCATCTTGAGTTTCCACAACTCAAAACTCTGACCATTGAACTTCTCAATCTCTATCTTTCCGCTGCTCGCCATCTTCTTTCACCACCAGAATCGATCTCACAGATCTCCCACTGAACAGGGTCTACCACAGGCCCTAGCGAAACCCCTCAGCTACAAAGGCGTCCCCTTGAAGCCAAAATAGCTCTGATACCAAATGTAGGTTTTAACCCCGTACAGAAATTACCTGCATACGAATTCTAAATCACGAGAAAAATAAAAATGTGAGAGCATAACATATAAAACACATATACACAAAGATTTACCACTATATCCCAAAACTGGGACTACTAGCTTGATCTTTCATTATGTTCCTTTCAATGTTACAATACATATTTATACATGCCGAAGCATCAAATACCATGGACCGAAAACCATCACGTCCACTAGCATGGACCAAAAAACCATCGCATCCAATACCATGGATCGAAAACCATCGTGTCCAAAAAACATGTGCAAAAATCATGCACAAAACCATAGGTGGGTCCGCCCAACCTAACATAGGGTCCAAAACCAAAATTTTCCTGGGCGCTGCCCTGGACCCCATAAAGTGGGGCTACGGGTACCCCTCAAACCCCTTGTTAACTATGTGGAAAGAATATAACACAACCCAACAGGGGTTAACCTCATCATTCCCTGGATTACGTGTCAGCTCATTATTCGGGAAGTTGTGTACTGGGGTATAACACGACTTAATGGTATAGTATTTCTTTTTATTTTGTTTTTTCTGCATGACTTGCTGTTCAAAGCCATTTCCATTGTATACTCTACATCATTAGAGTTTGAAAGAATCTTGTGTCCATCAGCTTCTCTGTGTTTCAACAACGCGAACAGCTGTCGTTCCATTGAGAGTTTTACAGCGAAACCATGGGAGGAAGATCAATTCGGAGAGAACCGCATGTGTTAACAGTCTCTGCTGCTACGTGGGAAATCCTGGCAAGAGCAGGGTGGATGACTTATCTCAACCGCTGGCAGGAGTCTAACGAGACTGTGGCAATTGAATTCTTGTAGAACTTGCAAGAGGATCACTCCACAGTGAGGGGGAGATCCATAGCAGTCACCGACGACATAATCGCAGAAGTCTCAGGACTACTAGCCACTGGACCTGTATGGATGTTAAAGAAGGAGAGATTGTAGAAGATTATAGAAATCTTCCAGGACGAAGGTCAGAGCCTGACAATTAGAGGAAAGGGGTTTCTGCCAATAGCACTAGGAGAGCCGTGGGAGGAATTGGCAAAGGCCATTCAAAGCTACATAACCTGTGAGGGAAGAAAAGACCTGGTAAGACCATGAAATCTTAAGCTCTTAGCTATACTAAAACAAAAATGCTCTATAAATTTACCTGCATTATTGAATTCATTACTTGATGACGTTGCACGGAGCATTGAAAAGGCACAACATGTAGAGTCAGTTGTTAGTCATCATGGGTTGATTCGGTTGATAGTCAGCCATAACCTCACCCAGCAACAGAGCAACTGGGAAGAGCTAATTGCCATGATAAATGGGGGATTGACCACACCATCCCCAAAATGTAAACGTGCCACCAGCACACCCGAGCATCCAGAAAAATGGAAACATGCCACCAGTACACCCAAATGTCCAGAAAAAATAGAAGTAGGCCACCAACACACTCGAGCGACTAGAAAAACATAGGAAATCGGTCTGGCTAGCATGGCTACGAGGGGGGCTGGAGAAGCCCCAAGAAAGCACCAACCACCCGGTAGAAATAGAGGATGAACAACCCCCACGGCCAGAAGAGGAAGACAATGAGAAAGAAATGCAGGAAAAGGAGGAAGGAGAAAAAGAAGAAGAGGCAGAGCAGTTCGAAGAGGAGGAAGAAGAAAAAGAAGAAGAGGCAAAGCAATCTGAAGAAGAAGAAGAAGAAAAAGAGGAAGAAGCCCCAAGAGGAAAATGCACCTGAGGAATCACATGCAGAGGCGAAATAAGAGAATCTACCTATTTATGATGAAAAGATGACAGGAGATGCTGAACATGAACAATTTGTTCGTAACCAGAAAACACCAGAAGAAATTCCGAAGGAAATAAGGGCAGAAAAAGAGGTCACACAAGAAATAATAGAACCAATTAGGGTTCTTGCCCCGGAACAGCCAGAGCAGAAGAGTGAAGAAACACCCCAGGAAGAAAATCAGGAAACTAGTCACAGTCGAGGCCGCAGTGAACAGCCTGTTGTTCCTTCTAAGGAAATTGCGGAAATTATGGAATTGCGAAGGGAACAATAGAGATTATTGAACATAATAGTCTAGCTCCACCAACAGATTAGGATTCTAAATGCAAGGCAAAGGGTAAAATGGACTTCGGGAAGGAAAAATGTGGGCACTCTAGCAAAACCCCTCAAGGAAAAGGGGCGGAGGACCAGAATCCATCCTGCTGTTCAAAACCCTATCGAAAGCCAGGCTGTTGTTCCAAATGATGCTGAGAAATAGAATACTATTCCAATTGAAAAGGAACAGCAATGGACTGATATTCATGTTAAGATAGAAATAGATGAGATGTTGACCCGTGATAAGGAAATTTAGAAGGAGGCACCACTTTCGAGAGTGATAAGGGTTATGAACTCAAAGCAATGCAATAGGAAACTTCAAGTAAAACTCCCGGCCTCCACTGCCGCGTGGAAAAGATATCCAAAAATAGTAACCCTACAAAAGGGTTTGAAGCAATCTCAGCAAGAAGCAAAACATCTTAGAGAGCAAACAGTCCCTCGAGAAAATTATGAAGAGCTACAGCAGCAGCTTAGGAATGCCAATCTATCCAAAAGCCAGGCCTTTGAAGGGTGGCGAAGGGAACAAGAGAAAGTCACGAAGGTAACTCGTAGGTTAGATGTAGTTGTCAAGTAGATGGATAACTTATGTTCTTTATACAATGACGTCCTAGCATGTAGAGCCTTTGCTAACAATTATGCCTTGTTTTTAATGGAAAGATATTTGCAATTGAAAATAAAGGCTGTTAAAGCAGGTGCTTCCATACAAATTAACACAATCAATAATTTTATAAAATGTTGTAAGCACTACGAGGTAAAAGTTCAGAGACTATTGTGTGAGTTTTATTTACATAACTTTGTACTAGAATAAGAGACCGAGTTGAACCCTGGCCCTTTTGTTGGGGATATTCAATTACATGCATTTATTTCATTTGGGGTTAATCGAATTAAATGGCTCAAAGCCTATAATGCTTTCCAAAGACAAGAAAATGGATTAGATTTATGGATAAGAGCTGAGCCTAGGGATCCATATCAGTTATGGAGAAAACATAGAAACCTTATGAAGACTCCAGGTGTAATTGAAGCATTAGGACCCATGCATGAGGCAATCATTCGACAAGGATTAGAATACTTTTCCTCTATCAAAGATCCTGCCATTGATGTAGCTAAATTCCGGTATCAAATATCTAATCTGAATATCCAGCGTAGCGAACCATTTAAGTATGAGAATTTTAAATTAGCTTCCAACTGCTTGCACCTCTATGGCGAAATCATTTTGAGGGTAGGCCATCCTGGTTAGGATATAGTTTCTGGAATCCAATTATTTGGCACCCTTCACCTAGATACCAAGCCTTATAAGAGATGCTTGAGGGTCAGACAAGCCATTTCTTTGAATACCTAGTTACGCATCATGGTTGTAGGCCTTCACATGAGATTCCATCTCCAGCCTACTCACTCACTGCCTTACATGTCAACTATAATGTTTTCATGAGGGCATGAAAAAGGGTAAGGAGGGGGGTGTGTGGAGTACTAAAGAAGGTATGCTTTTCATGATTATTTCAGTGTCTTTTAATTACAACTTACAAGACTTTTTGCATCATGACCTCGGAAAACGATAAACAATTGTAATAAAATATGTGAGATTAATATGCAGGACGAAAACATTGACAATTATCATTTCCTTATGCAGGAAGGAGAAAAAATGAGAAGTTTTCATTCCAAAGGAAAAGACAAGGATGGGTTAACCACTATCCCTTCGATGGGAGACCGCATGCAAACAAGATCAAAGCAAGTCAACCCGAGAAAGGAAGTGGAGATATCAGATCGGCGTAGGAAAGAGAAGAAATGACTGAGGACTAACAGTTCGGCGAATACCTCAAGATCTCTGATCCTGAGGGATCGTTGTTTTATCTATTTCTGCACTTAGATATCTCCGTCGTCACCCTTATATAAGGGGAAACACCATTAGCTCAAAGGGGAGTTAGATATTGTTATGCTTTTATGTAATTTCTTTTAAAATCAAAGCTTTGATCATTATGTCTCGCTAAGAACTGCTCTACTGTAATTTTACTTGATGCATTAATACAAACTTGGTTACTATTTCATCTTTGAGTCTGGAATAACTTCAAGTGGTGTACCCCTGGAGGCTAAGGGCCCAACCTTGGAGGACACTTGCACTTGTACCATTATGCTTGGTTTTTGCATGGTTTGCTTATTGACGTGATTTGGTAATCTAATGTGTTTTGTAAGTTTACATCACATGCTTTGTTATGCTTAAATTACTAAGGTTTCTGAAGGTAGAATTGTTGTATTGACTCTGCATCATATTACTGTTCTTTTAGGTGTTGATATAATACTGCTAGCCTTTACAGAATATTGTTGTTGTTCCATTATAGAGCCTTGGTGTTGTGCACTTGTTCATTAACACTACGAAATTCATCTTCGAAGTTATGATCTTTGCGATTGTTGGATTTATGAGTAATGCTTTTCTATCTTGAAATGCGATCCTATTCTTTCTAACTGAGGTGATAACTGGATCAGACTACTATTTAAGTGTGTTGTCTGTATATCTGGTTTTTAGCGCTATTCCATAACGTACCAGTAATCAGTTTTGTTCCATTTGTGTGTGTTATTAAATCCGTCCTTAAGAGTGAAGGACTGTCATTTGATTCCTATAGATTACGATTAATGCATTTGATTTGATAGACTAAGATGTTACAACTTGTTAGACTTAGTTGTTGTTCTATTTCTTAACTGTTGTTCTATTTCAAATTTGTTGTTCCATTTCAGGTTTGTTGTTCCATTTTAGATTTGTTGTTCCATTTCAGATTTGATGTTCGATTTCTTAATTTTTGTTCCATTTCTTATCTGTCGTTCCATTTCTTATTATTGGTGTGAAGAACAATCTCAGGCTGTAATGAGCATTGACATCTACTGTCCAGCTCCCAAACCGATGATATGTTCTCTGATTTCCTTTTCCATCAGTTTCCAAAGGGATGGGTTATTTCTACTGAACCCTTGACTGATAAATTGTTTAGTCTTCTGAATGTGTGATTTAATCTTTTGAAGTAGTTAAGCTTTAAACAAGCATTCGTTTATTCTTGTATTTTCAAACACTATGCTACTAGCAGTACTCTGGCAAATGATAGCCTCAGACTAAGACACTCTTTGAAATAACAAAACGTTCCCGGATTGACATATTAATGTGAGGTAATTAGAGGTGAAAGAGACCCTTTTTATAGCTCCACGGGATGCGTGCCAAGTGTAGACCTTCAAATGTTATGTTTTCTTGTAGCAGGGGTGTGTTAAGAAGAAACTTTCCCTCATTAGGGCCATTCCAGACCTTCACCTTTCCCTAGCGTGGAGGGATGTATTCGAGCAACCTCAAAATAGGGTCTACCCCCTCAATATTAATGTCCTCCACCCCCTCATATGTTCCCTCATCAGCCTCTAGGTCTACCACCTTTCCTTTCTCCTGCATTGTGGGCTTATCTTTTCTCTGATGTTTCCTTGGTGACTCACGCACTAACAATGCCTTCTTCTGTTTATCCTTCTTCGGCTTAGGAGCCTCTCCTGCCAGTGTAGGCTTCGGCCTAGGTGACCTCGGTGATTTTTGCACCACTATAGGCACCTCCATAATTACGACCTGAGGGGAAGCTCCCTCAGAGGAAATATACCCTCGAGCTCTTGCAATTTCCACAGGAGCAAACATGAGGTTATGAAGGAGTTGCTAGGTTTCCTTACGCAGCTTATCAAACATAGAACTAGCCACAATGTCCTAAAAAAGTGCAGGGTTCATGAGAAACTGATAGCATGACACATAATCTTTCAAAATGCAAAGTTTTTTGCTCTAGGCAACCATCTGTAATTTATAGGAAAATTCAAATACAAATCCAACCATTCCCCCCAAAATCTGCTCATAAATGCTAGATTGGCGGCAGATTTTCAAAAATCTTGCTCTTAATTTCAGCTTTCAATGCCACCCCCCCACTCCTCTTAGCCATTTTCTCACTATCAAATCATGAACAATGATAGTAATAGTCACTTTCTGGCTACCCTACGTGGTCTCTCCTCCCATATGGCATCTCCCTTCATGCTTCTGTCGATGCTGTGACATTCTTCCATTCTGCAAAGTCCCCTAGTTGCACAACTCTAGAACCCACGTAGTGTAGTTTATAGTCCCAAGCCTCCTTTCATCTACTTAGAGTTCTAAGACTATGCCTCCATCATATATTTATCTAGCGGGATCCCCGATGTATGGCTTCAGTTGACTGCCATTTACCTTCCCCAGAAATGGATCTCCATTCAATTTCACTAGCTGAACTGCTCCACCATCGGTAATCTCTTTAATGACATATGGCCCTAGCCAATGCATCCAAAATTTTCCTGTAATTTTATCAAAAATTGTTGTCTAATAAAACCAAATCATTTACCTTGGAGGTGTGCAGTTTGATGTGCTGATCATGCCATTCCTTTTTGTTCTTCTTTTGAACTTGTTCATGGAATCCAGCCAAGAATCTATCTTCCTCTAGTTCTGTCAACTGTGCGAGCCTTTCTTCTAAAGTTCCATGGTCTACCATTCCTGTGGACACCACTATCCGTACACTGGGCACAATGTACTCCATCGAAATCACAGCTTCTAGACCATAGACTAGTCGAAAAAGTGTTTGTCTAGTTAGCTTTTTACAAGTAGTCCAATAAGACCATAACACCATTGGTACACGCACATCCAAATCATTCCTCTGCACATTGCAAACCTTTGTTAGTGCATTCTCCAATATATTATTAAACGCTTCCAATGTCCCAATAGCTTGAGGGTGATATGGCGTGCTCGTTTGATGATAAACTTGGAATTCCTTTGTCAGTGCACTGATCGTTTCATTAAGGAAATGTGCACTGTGATCGCTCATGAAAAACTTCTGGCAACCAAACCTAGTTAGCATATATTCAAATAGGAAAATTATTGTTGCTACCCCTATACAATCTTTTACAGGTTGTGCCTTCAACTATATGGTCAAATAATCCATCATGGTGATGATATACCATGCACCCGTCTTCTTTCTTAGAGGTTGAATCAATCCTACGAAATCAATTGCCCATTTTTGAAATGGTTACAATGACACTTGAAGATTTAGAGGTAGCCCATCCTTCCATGATGGCCTATGCATCCCTCCGTGATGGCATGCCCATCCTATGACAGGCATCGCATGTCCTACAATAAGCTTTGGAATCCTTATGCAGTGTCAACCACGACAACCTGGTGCGTAAAATTTTATGTGTTGTAGCTTTTCCTACATAATGTCCTTTCGTAGCCCCTCCATGAGCTTCGACTAGGATGTTTCTTCATTCAAACTCAGGAACATAACATCGCAATATCTCATGCACTCTCATCTTATACAAGTGACTTGCAATAAGAGAAAAATTTGTTTTGCACACCACTAATTCCTTCTTTTATTTGCTTGTGTACCCTTCTAGAGCTGTTCTGGTAGTCAGAAAGTGTATGATGTCTGCAAAATAAATATCTGCAATGCGCACCGCAAAGAGATGTGCATTAGGTAGTCCTTCCTCCAAATTAGTGGTCTCCTCACTTGTTTCAATGTGTGACACTAATCTGTTCTTGCATTCAATTGCCCTAGCTTCACAATGACTTCAAAATGAAATTCCTAAAATAACAATAGCCATATGCTTTTTTTCACCCCCAACACAGGCTTGTTGATGAGGTACTTTAACGCAGAATGGTATGTATACATCTTAAATTGTCCACCTACCAAGTAGTGTCTGAACTTCTAGAGCATGTACACCATAGCCAAACCTTCGCGCTCTATCGTTGAATAATTTTTCTCAGCCTTAGATAGCTTCCTGCTTGTGAACACGATAGGGTGATCCAACTCTCCCTCACCAGCCTATGTGAATACTACCCCTAGCACAATACCTAACACATCCACATGCACATGAAATTCCTTCTTCCAATTCAGGAAGACTAGGATCGATGTGGTGACCATCTTCTCATTTAACACATCCAGGCTCTGCTGGCATTCCTCATTCCAATAGAATGTGGCATCCTTCTTCAACAATTTTTTCATTGGTGCGGTAATTTGGGCATAAATCTTGATGAACTTTCAGTAATAACTAGTATGCCCCAGTGTTGTGCACAATTGTTTGACATTTCTTGGCACCTCCAAATTGATTATAATTGTGATCTTAGCTAGATCCACCATTAATCCTTGTCTACATACTACATGGCCCAACAAGATTCTGAAGGGAACACGAAACAAACATTTCTTCAAATTTAAGATGATTTAGTACCTCCAGCATGTATCCAGCATCAAGCATAGACTAGCGACATGGAATTTCACCAGCCTAAACACCATCCCATCATCAAAGTATACCTCGAAGAACTTGTGAATGAATTCCTTGAATACCACGATGACTATGCACGAAAAGATCGTTGACGCATTCTTTAGTCCAAAAGGCATTATAGTATACTGAAAGCATCCCCATTCAGTCATGAAGGGCGTCTTACTCCTATCTTCTGACACGATCTTGATCTGATGGTACCCCAAGAACCCATCAGTGAATGAATATGCTTCCTGTCCTCCTATATTATCCAACACTTCATCTGTGAACGGTGTTGGAAAATGATCATGCACGCAAGCATCATTCAACTTCCTGAGATCTATGCATATCCTTATTTCATCCTTCTACTTCTTTTCCTGAACTACCATAGGATTGACCCCATTGTAGCATCTATTGTCTATTGTTATTTAAGTTTTACTTTTAGTTTTATTACAAAATGGAAGAAAAATAAAAAATATGAATGAAATGGTTGATTTTATATTTTCAATGGCTTTGAAAGTGTCAAACTTGCTATAAGATCTAACTCGTCTGATCTACAAGCTACAGATCCAACGGTAATCACATAAGTTAACTAGAATTGGTTTATTTCAGAGATCGGATGTGACGGTGTACGAAACATAGTTTAAATATTCTGAAGTTCGGGCCAATCTCAGCAGTCCATCGAAAGAAGCGAGATGCAATAGATATCAAGTCAGACATCAGGTCAGAATATTGGGTCAAAAAGTGATCAAGTTCCATCTTTTAATCAGACCTGATAAATCATCAAATTCAGTTTTTATTTCCTATCAGGTTTGAAGATCAAGTCAGCAAAGTCATCGGGTTTTGTCTTTAATATCAATCATTAAATACAGTTTATGTCGTATAGGGTCCGAAGATCGGTCTGACAAAGTCATCGAGTTTTTTTTTCAATATTGGACCCAATAAATCATTAAATATAGTTATATGTCCTATTGGGTCCATGAGGGAATCAAACATGCATTGAAGAGGCAGACGTGACAAGCTTTTGAATCAGAATGTTAATTATTTTAAGTTTTGTGGGCCCGACCCATTGTTTAAAAGTCATGCAGGTTTACGAAGTGAAATCAAGTGATAGTCTGATGAGTACTTAAAGGTGTGCTATGGGGAAGCAATGGGCATGAAGGTTAGTCAAAAGCTTGACACCCGTAGTTGGTCGTGACGTTAGCATGGTTGACGAAAATGTGCAACCAAAAATCAATGCAGGGGTTCAACCTCGTTGAGGCTCCCATACATTCTTCAGCCCCCGCAGTGCTCCCAAAGCCTTACATCTTTCATCCACTACTCCATTAAGGCTCAAGATACATATTCAAACAATGAACGGCCATCATCTTCTCATTTCCATTACTTCCTATTACTTTATCTTCTTTAAAATGAGGTGTCTTTTACCCTCTCTGTAATATTCTATAATAATTTTTACTTTAGACAGTTAGGAAAATAGTTAAGTAGTATGACAGTTTTGCTGATTACCAACTATCTCATAATGTATAAAAAGAGGAAAATTTAGAAAGAATGGGTTCAAATTTTGGAGAACCTGGATACTAGGCCAGTGAATTCCTGATACAACTGTTGGTTAATGAACAAATCTAAAGGTTTCCATACATTGTTGGGTATGATTTTGTGACTTCTCTGTTATGTGTCATCTTATGTTTTCTTCCTTTAAGTATGGTAATGAAGCTGCAGGTCTTTATTTTCTTATTTAAATGAAGTTAAAATCCCTTAAAAGAGTGTTCCTATACTTTAAGTTCACATCTCTACAATTCTTCTAAGTTATAGATAACAGTTTCTGTGTAAGACAACATATTATCTATAACTTTTCCAAGTGTCATAGATAGCAGATCTTGTGTAAAACAACATATCGTCTATGATTTATTCAATATTTCTTCATTCATCATTTATATTCAATAATCAAATGGAATTCTAATATTTTCTTGTCACCTAAGTATTGAGGGTTAAAAACCAAGTCTCCCAGGTCCTTCATTTGAGAACACAACATACAATTAAGTGACAAACAAGTGACAATAACTATAAACATTAATGTCTTAAGCACAATTTATACACAGCGAGGAAATTTCCTTCTTAAGGTACAACATTAATTAGCGTCGTTGTCAGGGAGAGAAGATAAGAACACTTTTCCCTCAGTTTTCAATATTTTCCTCTAGTTGTTCAGTGAGGAGGAAATATTTGGTTGTTTTGAACAAAAGCAATAACTCTGGCTCCAAAGAGACCCCATACAAGGTTAGATACCTCACAGAAAAACAGTTCAAGCCCTTTCAAATCCTGAGAGGATAGTTTCCAAGAGGGTTGGAAGGCCTAAAACTCCACTTACACCAAGTCCTACATTGTCTGCACCAGGCAGCAGTTCATCACAATGAAATTGATGGATGTTGGAAGTCATTTTCTGATTTTATGGAAGCAGAACTACATAAGAAATATGACTTGAGATCAAGGAAAAGATCTAGAAGTCAAGAAAATGAAGGTGAGCATGTTAGGCCCCTATACTACTAGTGTAACCCCTTATTATTATTAGTGCAACCCCCTTATTATATTGATGTACTCATGTAGTGCCCATGTTGTTACTATTGTGCCCCATAGAAGCCCACTATAGTTATTATTGTGCCCTTACATTATTATTGTTATGTAGGCTCTGATTATATAATGACCCCTTAGACTCCTATATATATAAAGGAGGTCTTTTCATTTGTATCATCGAAGAATTGTTCATTTATGTAATGTAAAAGAGGTTGTCACCTCAAAGAGGCTGAATTCTAAGGCATGGATCTATCTTTTCTATCTTTTTCTTGAGTTGGTTTCATAACATTTGGTATCAGAGCCAAGTTCTAGGGTTTCGCTGCTCCAAATAGGTCATCGTGGCATTTTTGTTATAACATTTTTTCTACGACGTTTAAGAAGTAAAAAAAAAACCCATTTAAGACATCGCGTTGAATCTCAGATTCGAATTTCAGAACTTTTTACGCTATATTTGTGGAGATATGATCTGCGGAAGTTGGTCTTTTCGCAGACTCTTGAATTACATTCCAAACAGGTGACCTGGGGAAAATAGTCATAACTTTCTCTCTGAGCATCAGATTAAAATTTCATAAAAAGGTATAAAAAGAGGACAGACTGCAGTTGCTTCTAGATATTTTCCATAGCCAAAGGTCGAAATAGTGACACGTGGCACTTCATACAAGTTCGCTCTTCTGGAAAGATATATAATCAGGTCACTGTGGGAGATTTGGCATAACTCTTCATTGGAGAATCCAATTGGGGTTAGACGGGTGGCATTAGAAAGAGGACCTAGAGGGATACTGTAGATCACAATTTCAGAACTTAAAGATCTGAAAGTACAAAGTTATAGTCATTTCAAGATCGAGCTCCTAAAATCAAGAAAAAACAAGATGAGGAATTTTGATGGGAAGGATC
>APFE031573100.1:72457-98668 GCA_000404065.3 Pinus taeda
AGACTCCTATATATAGAAAGGAGGTCTTTGCATTTGTATCATCGAAGAATTGTTCATTTATGTAATGTAAAGGAGGTTTCCCCCTCGAAGAGGCTGAATTCTAAGGCGTGGATCTATATTTTCTATCTTTTTCTTGAGTTGGTTTCATAACAGAGCAGCAAGTTCCAGCTCCCTTACAAAAGGTGACTGCACAAGAACAAGAACCACAGCATACAAAACGATCGAGTAAGAACACTTATCCTTGGGTTTATTAAGTTTGAAGCTGATTCTTGAGGGTGACAAGTTTCAACAGGTGGTTGTACATTCATACCTGTGATATTCACTTTGGAGTTTAATTTTTTGGGATTTAATGGCTATCCCTTCATTCTTAGCCAATAAATTTGGCACAATAGATTTTACTGGGATCACCGGCTATCCTCATTATATGCCTACATTTCATGAGTGGAATGAGCATCTTCCAAGATTCAATGGAAATGAATATGAAGATTTAGTTCAGCACCTCCAATAGTTTCATGAATGCATGGAGAAACAGAGTATCATTCATGAAGACGTGAAGATGAAGTTGTTTATGTTTTCTTTGGACCAAGAAACTTGGGTTTGGTACAGGTCTTTGCCTCATTCAAGCGTTTCATCTTTGAAAGATTTATATTCAGCATTCAATTCTTTTTGTATAACTTCTTGTGAACACAAGTTTCTTTTTGAAGTTTGTTGTGAATATTATGATTCTAAAGAATCTTTAAAAGCTCATGATAATCCTGCTGAAGAAACTAATGATCATGTTGATAATATACCAAGAATTCAGAGAGGTTATAGTCAAATTAATTATGAGCAAGTCTCTGAAAGCAAAGAACTATCATTTTCTCGAAATGATGTGGAAAAAAAAAAAATTTCCTCTTCAATAATCTCACAAGTAGAGAATTTGTTGACCCTGTTTCAAGCAAATCAAGAGAGCATTAAAATGGAGAAAATTTCAAACATGCATCAAGAATTTTTGCCCAGTAGTCAAGAAGAGGGAGAAATAACTAAGTTGCAAATAGATCCCCAGAGATCTTATTTTGTTAAATTTTATGGTCCTCCTATTTCTAACAAAAATGGTTCAGATGAGGAACAGGATAAAGGTATTCAAGTTAATCAGTTGGGTGTTGGACATAGAGAAGGAAACCAGCAAGTGGGAAATGTTGGACAAGAATATATTGAGCCATTTATCATAGCAAAAGAGACTATCTTATGTAAAATGAAAGCTGATAAAGAGATTCTATATCATTGCATTGAAGAACACAATGATGCCCATGGATTAGAGGTAAACAATCTATTGGAAGTTGGCCATATGTCATATAGTAATGTGAAAAAAATTATTTTATTTCCTAAGGTCATAATTACAAATTATTTTCAATCAAAGCTCAAAGATGAAAAGTGGAGACATAAAAGTGACATAGATCACTTTCTTAAAGGTGTTGTTGATTGTTCTATTGAGCATATTATCCTAATAGAAGGTTTATTCGAGCAAGAACCTTCATACATAGAGCTTTTTTCTTTTGGATCTGATTAGGACCATATTCTTATACTTTTGAAGATCATGTGGCAGATTATATGTAGAAATTTATTAGAAGCCTACACATACCATTTTGTGGATATATTCCTAATTTTTGTTGTGAGTTGCCCTTATGCATAGTTTATTTCCCATTCAATATGAATTGTATTTTGAAAATTTACTAGCAGAATAGTTCTAGATCAAGGACTCAAATGCTAACCTAGTACCATTGGAAGATTGAATTCACCTGATTGAGAGCAGTCATGTACACAGGATGGAACCTGTACATAAATAAGCTCAGGTGTTGAGAATTTGGTTTCCAGTTGTAGTTCTTCATTTTAATTTTAGCTGATAAATAAGGGTGACTATCCCAGTTGGAAACTGGTTTGTAGAGGTTTCAGATTTCAAGAATTTCAGGTTCTAGTCTTTCAAATTTCATGGTTTTCAGAATTTTGGACTCCATGCCCAACTAAGGCTAATGATATATGATTCTCAACACTTTTCTATCAATGCACAAGCATCCTATCATTGTAGATACTGGCATGAATTCAATGTAAAAATTCCATATAATTTGAATTGGTTAAGCGATATATGTCTTCATGTCCGAGGTGAAGGCACTGATTTGTGGTTCTTAGTGCTTTTGTGCCAAAAGCATTGTCCCTAGGTGGATCCAGATGTTGTAGCATCCATTGTCTATTGTTATTTAAGTTTTATTTTCAGTTTTATTACAAAATGGAAGAAACATAAAAAATATGAAAGAAATGGTTGATTTTATATTTTCAATGGCTTTGAAAGTGTCAAACTCACGAGAAGATCTAAGCCATCCGATCAAAAGGCTATAGATCCAATGGTCATCACACAATTTAACTAGAATGGGTTTATTTTGGAGATTGGATGTGACAGTGTACCAATCATAGTTTACATTTTCTAAAGTCTGGGCCAATATCAGTCATCCATTTAAAGAAGCGGGATCCAATGGATATCGGGTCAGAATATCGGGTCAGAAAGTGATCAAGTTCCATCTTTTAATTGGACCCGATAAATCATCAAATTCAATTTTTATTTCCTATCAGGTCTAGAGATCGGGTCAGCAAATTCATCGGGTTCTGCCTTTAGTATAAATCATTAAATATAGTTTATGTCCTATCGAGTCCGTGAGGGAGTCAAAGGTGCATTGAATAGGCAGATGCGTAAGGTTTTATGAATGAGAATGTTAATTATTTTAAGTTATGTGGGCCTGACCCATCATTTAAAAGTCATGCAGGTTCAAGAAGTGTGATCAAGTGATATTTTGATGAATACTTAAAGGTGTGCTATAGGGAAGCAATGAGCACGAAGGTTAGTCAAAGCTCGACCCCCGCAGTTGACCATGATGTTAGCACGGTTGACCGAAATTTGTGGCCATAAATCACTGTAGGGGTTCAAACTCATTGAGGCTCCCATACATTCTTCATCCTCCACATGCTCCCAAAGCCTTCCGCCCTTCATCCACTGCACTGTTAAGGCTCAAGATACAAATTTGAATAGCAAACGACCATCATCTTCTCATTTCCGTTACTTCCTGTTATTTTATGTTCTTTAGAATGAGGTGTCTTTTACCCTCTATGTAATATTCTGTAATAATTTTCACTTTAGACAGTTAGGAAAAAAGTGAAGTAGTTTGACAGTTTTGGTGATTACCAACTGTCTCATAATGTATAAAAAGAGGAAAATTTAGAAGGAAGGGGTTCGAATTTTGGAGAACCTGGATACTAGACCAGTGAATTCCTAATACAACTATTGGTTAATGAAAGAATCATAATTTTTCCATACATTGTTGGGTATGATTTTGTGACTTCTCTGTTTTGTGTCATCTTATGTTTTCTTCCTTTAAGTATGGTAATGAAGTTGTAGGTATTTATTTTCTTATGTAAATGAAGTTAAAATCCCTTAAAAGAGCGCTCCTATACTTGAAGTTCACACCTCTGCAATTCTTCTAAGTTACATATAGTAGTTTCTCTGTAAGATAACATATTATCTATAACTTTTCCAAGTGTCATAGATAGTAGATCCTATGTAAAATAGCATATCGTCTATGACTTATTCAAGCTTTCTTCACTCATCATTTATATTCAACAATAAAATGGAATTCTAATATTTTCTTGTCACCTAAGTATTGAGGGTTAAAAACCAAGTCTCCCAGGTCCTTCATTTGAGAACACAATGTACAATTAAGTGACAAACAAGTGACAATAACTATAAGCATTAATGTCTTAAGCACAATTTCTACACAGCGAGGAAATTGGCTTCTTAAGGTAGAACAGACCCAATCGGATGCCTCCACTGGTTCAATGATTCCTGCTACCAACATTCTATCCAATTCTAAGTGAACCCTTTCTTTGTACTTAGGATTGAGGTGTTTGGCCTTTGTTTCATAGGTTTTGCATCTAATTTCAATGTTATCCTCACTACTCCTAAATCGCCTATTATCCCTTTCAGGTTTGAAAAATTTGTAGGGAATAAGTCCCGGTATTCACCGAGCAACTCATCTACCTTATCCACCGTAGCATCATCCCAGTAGTTCCCTATCTTCGCAAACTTTGGCTCCACCTCTGTCCCAATGTTCACTTGTCTTGTTTTCAACGACGCAGAAATATCAAGATTTTCTATGTGTTTCCCCTCCACTTTGCGATGACCTTCTGTTTCTGGGATAGTAATGTTCCTCATATCCTCCTCTTCTTCTTCAGTAGTCACATTATAGCACTCCAGTGCATGGTGCAACTGGGTGGTCCAATATGGTTGGATCAAGTCCAAGGGATCCTGTGGGATTCTAAAAATTATTGCTTTGACCTCCTGCAACACTTCATCAATGCACTCGAATCCATATTCAAAGTTGAATGTCATCAGGAATCCCTGTCTCAAAATATCACATTTGTCAATGCCATGGTAGAGCTCTCTCTCCAAGTACCAATTCATAGGTATTACATCCAAGGTGTGACAAATAGATGCACCCACTCCAGTTCCAGGTCTTATCCATAAGAATCAGTCCATTTGGCCAAGTAATCGCATGGATCACTCCTCCCATGATATTTATCTGTCAATGGCACCTTTGGGTGACCAAACTACACCTTCATCAGTCTTCTATATTCGCACCATCCATCGAAGTTGTCTTTATGCCTACGCCACCATCTTGCAGGTGTCATGTGTGGCACCAAATCCAAGGCTTGGAAGTGATGCTTCTCTAGCACTTCCCTTTCAAATGCACCTAGAAATTTATCAACATCAGTTAAACCATCATAATGAGGCAGACTTCTTATCTCTGACACTACAAATCGCAACGATTTAGTCATCATGTTACATCGTAGCGTAGACACTTTATGCAATCTATTCTACTAGTGCTCCAATTCCTCATCTAAATTTGATGTGCAAGAGCTCTCATGGTCCCATGCAATATGTCCATCAATTGTCAAATTCACCCAATATTTATCTCACGTCGTTATCTTATAAATCTATGCCAAATCATCGTCACTTTCATACTCATGGACCATTCAGTATAACGCGGTCCTTCTGTAAGGTGCAAAGGTACTACTACGTGGAGTGATTTTCTTTCAAATGACATTGTTTGCATCTTCAAATTGATGTCAATAGCCTAGTTGATCCCAAGTAGCGCGGGGTAGGGATTGTTGTCATCAACAATCTCTATTACTTTCAAATCCACCAATGGGGCTTGCGCCTTCAATATTGACTATCTCTCCCTGCAATCTTCCTATGGGGATAATATTTTGTTGATTCTCCATCCTCAATTGAATAGGAGACCATTGCAGCGTGGGTCTCCCCAACCTCTCCCATGTCTGTTTCGGAAAAACATTCACACTTGACCCAAGATACAAAATAACTTGGTCCATTTCATACTCTCCTATTTGTGTGATGAGCCTCATCTCACGCCTTGTTCTTACCTTATGCTTACCAATTTTACTGACCATGTGCGGTCGCTTAGGAGCATTGCCAACACATTTATTGATTAACTCATGTAATCAATTTACAGCCTTGCTATTGCATAGAATCTTCATACCGGTCTCCAAAAAGGTAGTAAGCATGGATGGGTCCATTTCTTTAGATTTCTTACCCTGACTCACTAAGGTAGAAGCCTCATCAAAGCTTTTCTTTTCTTCCATGGTTTCCTTTACGCTCTCCAAATCAAATCCAACCTCCTTTTCTGGAGCTTTGTGGACCCATTCACCTTCTTCAGGATTCTTTCCTTTGTCTTTGCTAGTTTTCATTCCACTTCGTAGCACAGTATTCAAATTGGGGTCCTCTTCGCGGGGTTTAGCCCTCATCATCTACAAGTTCTGCATAGGCTACTAAGGTTGTGTCCCCTTTTCACACATCTTAGCTATTAATACAGGGCTATCTTTTGTTGCATGGTCAAACTCAGTACAATATTGACACGACCTCTCAATGGCCTCCTCCACCTCAGCCTCATCCATGCCCCAGATATCCTCCTTGCGTCCCCCCAACACC
Source organism: Pinus taeda (assembly GCA_000404065.3). Taxonomy (NCBI): domain Eukaryota; kingdom Viridiplantae; phylum Streptophyta; class Pinopsida; order Pinales; family Pinaceae; genus Pinus; species Pinus taeda. Next base: position 78,489 of record APFE031573100.1, read on the forward strand.
TTAATCCAGAGGCCAAGCTTCTATGTGCATTTGATACGTGGGTGTTATTTCCATCATTAACTCATAACTACAGAAATTTCACTCATTATGACCTACTTATTTGCAGAAGTTGCAGAAGAGTTTTTGTGGTGTCTGTACAAATTTCTGCAACAAGTGGCAGTGATCTGTCGCATGATTTCCAACTACTTGATAGATAGCACACCATAGTGCAGGCCCTGTACTTGTCCCTACTTGAGCTTCTGGTCTTAGAGGCATTGGCCCTCATCCTACAACATAATTTGTGAAGACAGGGCAATGATCTTTATCATGCCCTTGACTCTTACATTTCAGACACCAAACCTCTTTTCACACCTTTGTTCGAGCGGCTCTATCCTTCTTCAGACTTTGGAATTCTAGGAAAAGGTTCTGCAACTCCGCATGAATCTATTAAATGCCCACAGCATCATCTTGAATTGTGTCTCATGCAGTCTCATTGAAATTTCCAGGACCTCACCCTGGGTCCCAATATTTTGTTGTGATAAAGCAACCCTCAGATGAGGCAAGAGAAAAGCCACAAAACATTCACAATGTCCATCCGTAGTATTCATGTTAGCTTTGCAGATCTTGCATTTAAATCTCTAATCCATCTCCCAGGGTGTCTCAGTTGGATTCATCGTGATCTCCTTGAATCCAACGATCAATTTTGCTTCTGACTTGGGCCTACCGAATTCCTTATTCAACATAGTTTGAATGTCTGCCAACGCAGCCATTAGGTTATCAGTGTAGTATTTAATGTACCATGTTAGTGCAAATTCCTGTAAAGTAGTGACCAACGTATGTTTCTTCATTTGATCATCTATAATTCCCCGGGATTCCCATACAACCTTCGCAACAAACCAAAACTAGTCCGGGTCCTCATTCTCCAAGCCCTTGAAAATGAACAATTTTACTGAATTCACCATATTGAACAGTGGTGGAGGTGGTGGCCATGTGGGTGAAGGTGTATGCGATGGAGGTGAAGATGGAGGTGGTGTGGGTGGATGTGGTACTCGTGGAAACCCTCTCCTTATTAACTGGACAATGATCTGTGGAGAAGCCTGTGTTGCTTCTTTATCACCACTCAAAGGACACTCAATCAGAAGGATATATTCAGATCCTGTTCCATTTCTATCCTTGAATAACTTTCCACTTTGCATAGCTCCAAACATCAAGGTAATTACATAGCCCTCTTTTCACACAAGAGAATTTTGATCCAAGTATTCAAAGACCTTAAATACTTACCTCGCAGTCCTTTGAAGAAGCGGTGCTCTCCTTCACTGTAGCTAACTCAGGTATTGACCGTGAACTCTGTCACAAATCCTCCTATGATATGATCAATCCAGTGATCGACAACACATGTGATCTTATCTTCAAAGACTTCCAATATCCACACTAACTCCGGGGTCCACACTATCGGACCGTCAAGCCTCCACCTTCGTTGGTCATTTGCCAATTTAGCGTTCCACTCATATAATTCAATAGGTAAGGAACAAAAGAAAATTTTGTGTATATTTGTGTATAGATACCTATAAAATCACTATTATTTCATCAATAATGGGTTCATGTTCTCTTGCACCGTGAATTCGTGGATCTTCCTATCCAACCAATCTTCAATTTCCTTCTTAGTTGGATTCTAGTGAGGTGACATCACACATCTCTTTATGCAGACACCTATCCTAGCAATGAAACCATTTGTTGGCTTAGTGGGCCTTGACCCAGGTTCAACGTTAAGTTTATCCAAAAAAATCCCTACACTACTAGCCCTTTCGGCATCAATCACAGAGCGCGGATTGAAGTTTCACCCGAAGCACTGTGGGGGGGTGCTGGAACCAAGTTTCCACATCTAGAGATGGTTATGATGTCATTTTGTACCCTTTATCTGCCTTCATGTAGATCGACAATCCCTCGAGGCTTATCGATATAACTCCCTCTTACCAGCCTCTAGACCTTCGCAAAGGTCTACGACTATCTTTCGCAGACCCTAAAGAGGAGAATCCACCACTTACATGCCTTTGTATTTACTCCTCAGTCTATTATTACCCAGATTAGTTTAAGTGTCTGATATCTTTAGTGTGCATTAAGGTACTCTTCACATAATCAGATATTATTACTTGCATTCATATAACAATGTAAAACATACATATTCTCACATCAATATAGCATTAAATCATAAACCCAATATTCATCATAACATAATCACGTTCATTCATAATAGAAGTAAATAGATCAAACACACGTATTTCCAAAGTAGTCCTCTTTATTAATGTGTAATATCTTCTAATAGACTCAAACTACCATGTGCACTAAGCTGCAGGGGTTTGCGCACACAGTTGCAGACTCTACTCTAGGCCTCTATGCACACAACTACCGAGCCTCTCTTCTACTCTAAGACTATTCACTCTTTCTGCTAATGACCTATTACATTCATTTTCATTAATGCCTGAACTAAACTGCCTTAGACTCTTCTAAGAATCTCCTTTTTATACAATCCTATGGTTCGGAGACCATGGGTAGGCCACAAATTGTAGAGACTTTACACTTTACGTATAAAAACTTGGGCTTTCTGCCCAAAAAAATGGGCTTTTAGCCCAAAAATTGACCCTATGGGACTCTGTCCCAACACGATTCAAAATCTATAGAAACTTGTGCCATATGTCTAGATAACCATGATACTAAGGAGCGTTCTTCTTTACCAAGTCTCAAGGCTATATTTAATGATGAAGGAATACCAGAAAAAGTAGACAGTATTTACTTTGTAGCTAAGAGACCATATCAAAACTCCCAACCAAGTCAGCCACAAGGCTTCAGACCACGACAATTTGCTTAGTCTTCAAAAAATAATTGGAATCCATCTTGGTAGCCTTGGGCTTAGCCACAATCACAATCTTGGTATCAAGGATGGCAAAACCCTTATGGGGCTTATGCTCAATATCAACAATATTCACCATCCTTTCTTCCACCACAATTCCTACCCCAATCTAATCAAATTCCTCAATCTAATTAGTTACCTCAAGTCCAAGTTCAAATTCAAAATCCATAGCTCTCCCTACCAATTTCACAAAAACCAAATCAACTACCCACTGTACCACTTCCAAATCGTAATAATAAAATATCACAACAATCTGTTTACAATATGGAAGGGAAAAATCCTCAAACCTATGTAATAGATCCACTAGAGCTAAATAATGTCCAATTAATGTCTGGAAGAGTATTGCAAAGAAAACCCCCTATTGTTATTCAGGAAGCAAGAACAAACCTTCAAAAACATAAAAATCAATCTGAAGAAGTTGAGACCTCTCTCCCTCAAAATGAAAATAATCAAACAGAAAACATTCCAATAAATACTCCTATTATAGAACAACCCTTGGTATCAATTAGACTACCTTTTCCTGAACGATTGACAATTGATGAAGGAGTAGAAAAAAAATCACATTGCCTAATTATAATATGATGGATGAATTACAAAATTTCTGTATCAAAACTCATTTACTACAAGAAATAAAAGAAATACAAATCTTTCCAAAAACAATTAAAGAATTAAGTACTCAAAGACCAGGAAGAAAGAGAAAGGAGACAAAAAGAATTCAATTAGTCGAGAAAATTACAGACATCGTGATGGGGAAAATGAAAATCCAAAAATATCTAGATCCATGGAGCCCTATTGTAAAAATTCACATCAATGGAATTGAAATACCAAACGCATTGATTGATCAAGTAGAATCCATAAACATAATGAGTAAACAAGTTATGGATTCACTTAGGCTTCCTATCCTTCAGTACACACCAACACTATTACAATTAGCAAATAGGTCTGTGATTAAACCTGATGATGTGTTGGAAGATGTTTGTGTATCCTTAGATTCTTGGGAATATCCTGTTGATTTCACGGTCTTAACACCCATGCATAATTTAGGAGGACATCCATTAATCCTAGGAAGACCTCGGTTAGCTACATCTAATGCTTTCATTGGTTGTAGATTGGGATCTCAAATGGAAATTATACAAGTAAATTTACATTATACCCACCTATAAGAACAACAATAGAAATAGAGAATGAGGAATGGATAGATGATGATGATGATATACAACTTGTTTTCACTACTGAACAAGTAAGAGAGGAGGACCAAATTTTAAATCTATTGGAAAATAATGAATCTTCCTCACATTATGACCATAGTCAAAATTAATATCTCTCATCTAGACAAGTATCATTGTTATCCATGGATAAATTTAGGAATTATTTAATAGAAAATTTTCTAGGTGAAACTTTGAATGTTAATGAAAACTTGGAACAATTACAAAAGAATAAACTAGTAGAAGTTTTAGGGAAACATTCTTCTGCTTATGCATGGGAATACATTGATATGAGAGGAATTGATCCTAAGCCTTTTTTACATCATATCTACATTGAACAAAGTGCAAGACTAGTTAGACAGCCACAACGAAGAATGAACGCAAAATTTAAAAGAAATTGTTAAGGACGAATTACAAACGCTGCTAAATGTAAATTTTATCTATCCAATGTCAGACAATCAGTGGGTTTCACCCCTAGTAATAATTCCATAGAAAAATTGAAAATGGAGGGTATTCATCGATTACATGGAATTGAATAAAGCAACATTAGAATACTACTTTCCACTTCCTTTCATAAATCAAGTCTTAGACACATTAGTAGGGAAAAAGTATTTTTCATTTTTGGATGGCTTTAGTGGATATAAATAGATTTAGGTAGCACCAGAAGATCAAGATAAAAATACTTTTACCTATCCATGGGGAACTTACGCTTACTGAGTACTTCCCTTTGGATTATGCAATGCTCCGACAACATTCCAAAGAGCGGTGCTCAAAATTTTCTCTGATCTTATTCATGATTGTGTGGAAGTGTATATGGATGATTTCACAGTTTATGGAGTCTCTTTCAACAAAGCACTTGAAAATTTAGAATTTTTTTTAATAAGATGTAAAGAAACAAATATTTTGTTAAGTCATGAGAAATGTTTTATGATGTTTAATGAAGGAATTGTTTTAGGTCACCATATTTCAGGAGATGGAATTAAGGTAGACTCATCTAAAGTCGAGGTCATTTCTAAATTATCAGTGCCAAACTTTCAATCAGATGTTAGGAGATTTCTTCGTTTTACTAAATATTATAGAAGATTTATAGAAAACTTCACAAAAATTGCATCTCCACTCTTTAAACTACTTACCAAAGACTGTGAATTTAGCTGGAATTCTGATTGTCAAGATGCCTTTAAAACTTTGAAAAGGAGAGTTTCTGAAGCAGTTATCTTAAAAGGACCTAATTGAAAATTGCCTTTCCATATATCAACTGACACTTCAAAAGTAGCCTTAGGAGCTGCTTAGGGAAAAATGAGATTACTCCTTATGCAATCTATTATACCAATAAAAATTTAACTCCTACAGAGCTAAATTATACTGTAACTGAGAAGGAGTTTTTAGTCGTAGTTCATGCCATTAACAAATTCAAACATTATATAACTGTCTATGAAACTTTCATTCACACAGACCATTTTTCCATTAGATACCTAATGAATAAACCAATCACAAATGGAAGAATAACTAGATGGCTCTTATTGTTACAAGAATTCAACATCACCACTCTAGATAGACCTGGAAAACACACTACAATTGCTAACTTTGCATCTAGAATTCAGAATGATAATAATGATCAACTTGTAGAGGATAAATTTCTTGATGAATATCTTTTTGTAGTATCTACTAAATCACTTTTGTATGCATATAATGCTAACTATTTAGCTACAGGGAAAATGCCATTTCATTTGTTTCCTAGGGAAAAAAGGAGGATAGTTCACAATAGCACATCTTATTCATGGATAAACGAATAATTATACAAAACATGACTAGATCTCATCATCATAAGGTGTGTTCGAGAGGATGAAATACCATAAATAGTTAAAGCCTGCCATGATGAACCATGTGGAGCACATTTGTCTCACAAAATAAATGCTTATAAAGTCCCATTTTTAGGATATTATTAACCTTCCATTTTCAAGGATACTAAAGAATACGTTAAAATATGTGACAATTGTTAGAGAATGGCCAAACCTACTATTTCAAATGAAATTCCATTACAGCCACAAGTACTCATTGAACCATTTGAAAAATGGAAACTAGATTTTGTTGGTCCAATCAGTCCACCTTCAAAGCAAAAAGGGTAAATTTTGGTATGTACTGATTATGTCACTAAATGGGTAGAAGCTAAATCACTTCCTTTTGCTACTGAAAATGTTGTAGTTTCATTTCTTTTTGAGGATATTTTCACTCATTTTGGTGTTCCAAGAGAAATTGTAACAGATCAAGGAACACAATTTACATCTAGATTAGTGCAGAAGCTTGTGGAGCAATACAAAATCAAGCATCGAAAGTCCACTCCATACCATCCACAAGCCAATGGACAAGTTAAGTCTACAAATAAGGTGATTGAAGCAATTCTTACCAAGACTGTACACTTACATAGGAAGGACTGGGCAGAAAAGCTTATAGAAGCTTTGTGGGCTTATAGAACTACTTAGAGAAGTACTACAAAACATACTCCCTATGAACTTGCTTATGGGAAGCAGGTCTTACTTCTAACAGACTTCCAGATCTAGACCTATAAAACAAAAGTCCAGTTGGATCTTGACTTGTTAGAAGCAGAAAAGAAAAGGGTGAGACAACTTAATGAGGTTGATGAAATAAGACAAGAATCCCCCCAGAAGACCAATCTAGTTTAGCAATAGAGAACTAGATGGCATGATAAGTACAGAAAAGAAAGGAAATTTCATCTAGGAGATTGGGCATTACTCTTCGATTAAAAGTTCAAGAATTTCCAAAGAAAAATCAAAACTCATTGGCTAGGACCTTATGAAGTTGAAAATGTCTTTGACAATGGTGGACATCGACTTAGACTTTATCAAAAACCATTGATAAAAGAAGAATTTGTCAAAATTTTCCAAGATAATTCAAAATTGAAGATGGTTGAGAAGAATTCTTCTTCTTTTCCACCTTATAAATTTTATTTTCCTATACTCATAAATAATACATACATAAATACAACATACATACATACATACATACATACATACATCTAATACATACATAATACATACATACATACATACACATACATACATATATATATTATAAATTATATATATATAAATAGATATATATATATATCTATGTATGTATGTATTTATATGTTGGCACCTTAAATTTTCTCTTTTCCAAAACACAATTCCCCTTTAATAAAGTTTTTTTCTCAGGTACAGAATTAGTAACTTTCTGCAACTTGGACAAGTTTCTGCAGCTCTAATAAGATTTTTGTAGCCAATTTGACAGGAACACTTAATGACTTGAATTGAATAATAGCAGACACTGCAAAGTACCTGTAGAAGATATCAAGGGACAAATAGGGTTAGCAAATCAGTCAAAGGTATGTGATACTTTAATCTTACAATAAGGGCTAATATATTGCATATATGAACTATGAGGACATAGCAATGCCGAAATAAAAATAAATAATTGCAAATATTGGGTGATGATCGCTTGTCAGAATCATAATAATCCACCATTTTAACTCATGTCTTGTCCCCATTCTGAATCTATGGAAGTAATCATCGAATCTTTAATTTGAATGCACTCTAACAGTTAACTCATTTCCACAACCTTCATTATATTCACTTGTTCTCTCATTTCTTCGAATTCACATGGCCTCTCCATCTCTCTGCCAATGAACAAAACCCTACCAACACCATTTTTCCCTACCAAGTAAACAATCCTTGAGATGAAGCATCTTACATAATGGGTGTTATAGTACGAACATAACCAATAAGAAATAAGTTCTTGGAAGGATATCCTTAGACTAAGGAGTTGTTGCAGAAAGTATGGTGGTTACAATTCATAGAGAAATTTGATGGTTTCCATAAGGAGGTAACGAAGAATTTTTCATGTTATTTTGATGGAATGAGGTTGAAATAGGATGCATCAAGTTCACCATAACAGAATCCTTGATTGCTGAAGCTACCAAAATACCCAGAAGTGGAGAAAAATGGTTCAAAAACAGAAGACTCAATGGGGAATATTGGAAAGTCTTCTTGAAAAATCCAAACATGGACACCACCATCTTCAAAAAAATTATTCCTAGTACAACATCCCTTAAGAGTAAATGGAGGAATTTCCTCCTTGTACTTCATAAATTTATTAGTTGTGAAGGTTAGTTTGGAAGCATGTTTTTCTACCACATTAGGGTAATGATGAATTCTCTTGAGGAAGACCAAATGAATCTTCCATAATTCCTCTTGCATAGTCTTAAGAAAATTTCCATGAATGATTAAAAGAAAATTCAATTCATAGACAATACCATGTAACATCATGGATTGATAAAAATATTGATTGGGTTTCACCTTCAGAGTATAGTTGACAACTGGGAAAATTTTCTAGTAAGAAATCATTTTAAATATAAAACCCCTGAGCAACCTAGTGGTAGTAGAACCCTCAGGGGAAGGAAGAGAAAAATGGAAACAATAAAAGAACAAGAACCCTAGTCTCAACGGGAAATATTAGAGGATGAACTACCCATAGTAGATATTTTGCAAAAAATGAAAAAGGGAATCTTAGAAGAAAGAAAGCTGACAAAGGAATAGAGGATTTATCCCAAACCAAAATCCTTCCTCAAAAAGAGAACCCAAAAGATAAAAATAATAAAACTCAGGGATTACCAACCACAAGTATTAGAATAAGTACTAGATTGAACACGGTACAACAAGAAGTCTCAGGATTTGAAGAATATATCGATCTTGAGGCGAAAGAGAAAACTGAAGATCTTACAGAATCCCCAGGAGAATCACCAAAACTATCACCAAGGGTATCACCACCCCCCTTCAGTTCACCTCCAAGAAGTCCAATACATAGTCTAGGTGTTGATCTTGTTCAACAAGAAATTTATGACTACATAGAGTCATTAGAAAGGAAGGAAGCAAAAAGTAAAGAGTTAATCCAAAGTCTAGGAGAATGACGTAATCAGTTCAATGAGCCACAAGAACCTTCAACATCTAATGTTTTAAAAGTAAGAAATATTTGAGTTGGAGACATTGAACAGATACTTAAAAAATGAAAATCAAACACTAAAAGAACATAATGGGATTCAAATTTCCAAGAGTGACAACCATATTCTTCACTTGAGTTTATGGTGCAAAAAGAATTAGAAGTTGATGAAAGAAAATAGGGCAATGCAAAGAGAAATCATCAACCTAAAATATAGAATCCTCATGAAGAAACCAAGAATGCGAGTGGTTTCTAGAAAGAAGAAGAAAGTGAATCTTGAATGTGATAGCCAGAAGGCACAAGAGAATGAAAATTATGAGTTTTATGAGGACATACAAAACATCCATTTTCGGGGATTGTAGAGTTCAAGAATTACTTTACCTTAACACCCATTTTTCCCATACTTATTCCTTTTTCCTATCCATATCACCTAAATAAATGCAATTACCATCAGGTTTTTTTAAGGTAAGCACTTACATGTCATATTTTTCATATTTTGTCCATATACCTTATTGTTTTATCAAATTTTTCATTCAACTATGGAATTGACTTGATTCTGCAGCTAATCCATAGATCCACAGTTACCTCCATTGTTCGTAGGGTTCAAGTGCACCAACTCACCAAAATAAAATATGCCTAGATGAGGAATGATCCCCTCATGGATTCCTTCCTATTCTCTCAAGCCAATCCTTCAAGATAATTGCATTGCAATACAATCAACCTCAAAGTCAACTGCAAGATCATATGCCAGAATAGAGTTTGAATTTCACGAAATATTATGGATTTTCTTTTCCAAATAGAAAATCAATGATTAAGCGATATAGTTTGGTTTAATAAGGATCATAATGAAGATACATAGGATTAAAATTCTCATGTTGTCATTTGAAGAAATGTTATAAGAACAATGGTCGCTCTTTGTTTTGGGTGTGCGCCGCTGTATGTAATTTTGAAGAACACATTGTTAAGACTATTTTTGATTAATAGACTTTGGTTCATACTTTCCATGTTGTGTTGATTAAAGTTACTGACTTGCTCATGGAGGGCCCCTACATCTAGTTTAGGTCTTTGATCCATTGCAAACATATTTCCTTCGATTTATTAGAGTTAAATTATGGATGCTCTGTTTTATGGTTTAAAATGAAGTTCAATGGAATTCACGATTAAATTGATATCTGCATCAACAATTTCATTTTCTTTCTACGTAGCATAATTTAGTTATTTCATTTTCTTTCTACCTAGAATAGTTTGATCATTTCATTTGCTTTCTACCTAGTATAATTCAACTATCTCATTTCATTGTTTGGTTGTTTTATAGCTTATCAATTTAGTTCTTGTTTTACTATTGCATGAGTGAAGCTACAATAGTTAAAGAGTGAAAATCTTTTTCGTGGAAACTGAATTCAAGCACCATTCATTCCCAATTCGATAAAGTAGATCTATTTTGCACATGCTTTCATAGTTAGTCTAGTTTGGTTGTAGCATAAAATTCAAAATAAAATAAAAAACACTCTAACAAAGTAGAGTTTAGGATCACTCTTAAACCATCCACAAAACTTGATCTAATTGAGATTAATTTTAGAATAACTAGCTAACATATTTTAGGGACAATACTCTAATATAGCTAGTAACACCCTCGCCATACTAATTCTAAATTTAGACTTTAACAATAACATAAACATCCTAATGACATAAAATAAATTCTAGCACATATAGTGAACTTGTGCTTCATCAATATACCTGCTCCAGTCAATAATTTATACTAACAATTTAAGAACATTAAATTGACTAAACATTGCTAAAAGAGGTAGAGAAGTGAAGCTTAAGGTCTAGAAAAACAAGAGTATATTATGAATAGCCCAAGTTCATTATTGGAAAACCAACATTTGATAGTGATAGGTGGATTCCCTCCTACCCTATGTTTGTATTCATTGGGGCAGCATAGAAAGACAATACTTGGAAGAAGTCCCTAAGTAGCTAAGAAACAACATTATGAAGGAAGATTCAAAGTGTTGTAGCCTTGAAGGAGCAGTCACTGAGCATGAAGACCCTAAAAGTTGGATCATTTATGGACTAATGAGTAGCTAGAGAGTAGATTTGATAGGTGATTTTAGTGACCTAAAAGAGTCGGTTCATTGATAGAAGTAGTGTTGTAGAACAAAAGTGATGGACCCGCAGTGCGTTTAGGATTTTACAAAGCAATTGTGATGGAGATATACAATAGTTAGATCATCAGTGTATATAGTTCTTGTATTTTTGTACTAGTGTATGTATGAGGGCTATTATCCGTAGTACAAGAGATGTAGACTATTGTATTATCATTTTGATTAATATAACGGAGTTTGGTCGTTGATTAAATTTGTAAAACGTTATATATATTTTGTGTGCTAGTAGATTTATTATTGCATATTATTCTTCTATGCAAGTACTCTTGTTGTGATACTTGGATTGGTAGCCTTTGTGATTTAATTTTCTATCCTAGACTCCAATATTGTCGAAAAACAACATGGACATCCAAATCTTTAGGGAATTAGCAGAAATATGCTTGTAGCATCATAGGGAAAAAATTTAAAAATGGGCCAAACATCAAACAACCATAAGTTTCAACTTATAACTCTAAATGAAGCATATGAATAATAAATATAATGTTAATGAAGAGCATAATTCAAGAATGACTGATTCCTAAATATATAAATATTATTTTTGTAATGAGTTATTTCCCCCTTATGAGAAATGGTTACTATGTTCGACCAAAAAAATTCAGTTGGGAATAAAACATTATTAGAAAATTGAAAGAAAGTTCTTGATGTCTTTCAACAGTAGAAAAGCCATGTCTACAATTTCCAAAATTGAAGGTTTTAACCTTGTACAAAAATTACCTACAAACAAATTGTTTTAAAAAGATAGAGAATATATAACGACAAAAACATAAAATATACACACAGATTTTTCTCCTAGAATCCAAAAACGGGAAAGCCAGATTTATTTTTCATTATATAACTCTAAATGTTAATATAAATTATATACATTCCAAAGGATTCATAAATTTCTAAACCATTAACCCTTGATTAGAACATAATTGTAATTCCCTTGAATGGATCTAGAAAACACCATAGGAAAAACCATCATGTGTAAATTCATGTGCAAAACCATGCACAAAACCTTGGGTAGACCTACCCAACCATCCTTTGGTCTTTCCAAACCATCCTTGGGATCGCCCAAAAAAAGAAATTCAGGGTACTTCCCCCAAAAACAATGTAGGGGGGCTACTTCCCCCTTTAAAACCCCCCAATATGGGGGCTTGCCTCCTTATTTGTGACCTTCAGACTATGATTAACGCAATGTAACATCATGTGTAAATATTCATGCAATGTATCTAACACATACCCAACATTCTCCCACTTGTTGTTTTATTTGCATGTAGGGCATTGTAGGAGTACACAATCATCAGTCTAGGACCATAATGCCCATTGTTTCTATACACCAAGAAAACTTCTTAGTGATCACAAAATTTTTGAATTCATCAACAACATTCTTCAAAGTTTCCACTTTTACCAGAAACACCTTTTTGTCTTCAACCATATCCCTCACAAAGTGATACTAAACATCAATATGCATTGGCTTCAAATGATAAGCATGGATCATTACTAAGAAAATTTCACTTTGGCCATCTCAATCTATCCTTATAGCTCTTTATACCAACCCCATACTTGAACACAATCTCTGTATCTAAATTGATTCCTTACTTTCATGAGTGGATGACATGTATTCAACCTCTATAGTTTGAGGTGCCACTACAAATTGTCTCTTACTCATTCCATTGACTACGCCTCCAAATATGTTAAATAAAATGTCCACTTGTAGATATTGTTTGATCTGCAACTCCAGCCCAATATGCATCAACAAAGCCATGCATGTCTAACACTCTATACAATCTTGGTATTCCCTGGTGGCATAAACCATAATCATTAGTACCATGAAAATACCTAAAAACGTGGTTTATTGTTGTTCAATTCTCCTTCTCTAGTTTTGACATAAACCTACTCAATATTCCCAACCACAAGTGAAATGTCTAGCCTCGTACAAACCATTTCATACATAAAACTACCAATTTCACTAACATATGGAGCATGGGGCATGTCCTCTTCCTAATCCTCTATCTTGGTACATTGTTCTATAGATAAATTGACACCTACAAGAATAAGAACCTTCCTTGGCTTACTATCTTGCATATTAACCTTTGTAATATTGTGTTGACATAATTTCACTAGTTTATCGAGAGCTTCCTCTTTTCCTGATCTCATTCAATGTCCATGCCCAAAATGAAGTTGGTAGCACCAAGATGCTTCATGTTGAATTTAGAGGAGAATTGGGTCTTCACATCCTAGATAATTTATGGAATTTCCAATCAGTAGCATATCATCAACATAAAAGACCAAATAAATAAAATGATCACCAATTAAGTTAAAATACACACAATGATATGCTTTACTCTTGGTGAAGCCAAGTCACTGCATATATGTATCAAATTTTTGATACCACAAGTTTGGAGACTGCTTTAACCCACACAAAGACTTTTTTAACTTGCATACCAGTTCTTTCTTACCCTTAATTGCAAATCATTTTGGTTTCTTGATGTAGATCTCTTATTCTATATCCCCATGTAGGAATTTTGTCTTTACATCCATCTTCTCTATCTCAAAAACAAAAGAAAAAAAATAGATAAAAGTAGTCCAAATAATTCGCAATAGGAGAAATAATATCACCAAAATAAATTCGTGACACCTTGGAGTAACCATTTTCTACCAACTGAGCATTTTATTTATCCACTTTTCGATCTGCATTCATCTTCTTATTAAATACTCATTTGTTTCCAATGGGTTTTTTCCAGCTGGAAACTCCTCCAGATACCAAACCTCATTTGTGTCCAAGGCTGTTATTTCTTCAACATGGCCTTTTTCTAGAGCTTTCCATCCTATGAATCCATTCCCTCCTTGACAGTTTAGAGATCATCATCAGTAATAGATAAATCAAAATTTGAAAAAAAATTATATGGAGTATACTTCTTTGGTTTCCTTCTTTCCCGAACTAATCTACTTAAAATTGGAGTGTTTGGTTCTTCTTATTCTAATTAATGTTCTCTTATGGAGTCTAAATCTTCATCCTTCATATCAAACTCTATCTTCTTTGGTTCCTCTTCTCTCAGTAGGAGTTCCTACTTCATGACATCCTTCACATTTATATATACCACATCTCAACTGTAGACAACCTTCTTTGTTTCTAGGTTCTAAATCTTGAAACCTTTTAAACCATATTTATACCTAATAAATATGCACCTTTCATATTTACTATCCAATTTAGTTACTTTCTCCTTTAGAACATACACATATGCATCATAGCCAAATACCCTAATATGCGATAGAGATGGTTTATTACTAGTCCATATCTCATGAGGAGTCTTGTCCTCCAACATTGATTAAGGTGATTTGTTAAATAGGTAACATGTGGTGTCCACTACATTTGCCCAAAATTCATGCCCTAATCTAGCGCTATTGAACATGCTTCTTTCCTTTCCCATTAGAATCTTTCTGATCCTTTATGCAACTCCATTTTTCTAAGGTGTGTATGGAGTAGTCTTATATTGTGTTATACCACACTTCATTAAGAACTCTTCGAATTCTTTCTTGTATAACTATGTACCATTATCTTCCCTCAACGCCTTAATCTTATTCTCTGTATGATTTTCCACTAGAGCCTTAAATTCTTTAAACCTATCAAAGACTTCATATTTCTTCCTAAGGAAATATATCCATGTATTCAACAAGAACTCATCTATAAATGACATGTAGTACACATATCTACCCAGTGATGGAAGTGGCATAGGTCCAAACACATAACTATGAAAAATCTCTAAGATTCCTTCTTCCCTCTCACCAGAGGAAAATCTCACCTGATTTTGCTTCCCTTATACACAATGTTCATAGAAATCAAAATCTAGCGAGAAATTATAAATACCTTATACCATACCATTCACATGAAGTATTTGAAGTTCCTTCTCTTAGATATGTCCCAAGATTTGATTCCATAGCATACACTTCTCTCCAAAGACTACCAAATTTTCTACTTCACTTTTAACAACAATATAACTATTGCAACCATCAATAATAGTACTTCCAAGTATCTTGTACATATTTTTTATCTGAACTTCCTGCATCAACACAAATGCTCCTTGAACCATCTTACATATATCTTTTGTCAACACTATCTTTACACCTGCATCATGCATCTTGCTTACAAAATTAGATTGGTGAATATTGGAATGTTTAACACCAAAAGGTGTTCTAATCCTTCCACTTATTAGCTTTAGCTTAACTTTTCCTCATCATATGATTCTAGTCCTCCTATCATCACCTAGGATGACATCACCACTTTCATATTTCTCATATTCACAAAACCACTCCCTAAGGGTTGTCATCTAAAAGTATTCCCCTGATTCAATCAACCATACCTCATGATCTACGTGTGTACTTGAATAAGGAAAGTAAACATCCCCACCTTCATCTAAGATGGTTTTCACCTCTACAAAAGGATCATCATTAACCCCTTTCCTTTATCAGGAGTTTTAGATCTACAGTCCTTTTTTTAGTTCCCTTTTCTTCTACATTTCCATCTTACCATTACAAATTTTCTTGGATATTTACATCTCCCTCTAGATTTAAATCTCCCACTTGATGACTTATTTCTTTTATGTCTTGGAGTGTTCTCTTACAAACAAGGAATCCCCTAGTTCTCCATGATTTTTTGTCTTATCTCCTTTGACAATAAGGATGAAACTATTTCATCAAATTTGAAGCTAATTATGTTACTACTTGTGGCAATAACCATATTATCCCACAATTCTAGTAGAGAACAATACATGCAAATGATCTTATCCTCATATCCAATCTTAATATAAGTAGATAATAACTAACTTACCATAGTATTTAAGGAATTCAAATGCTCTGTTATAGAATACCCATCCCTCATCCTCATGTTATAAATATTTTGTCGCAGAAAAAAATTTATTTACCATGGAGTTAGACTAATACAAACTTTGTAGCTTTTCCCACAAAGGTTTCATTGGAGCTTCTCCTAAAAAAATTAGAAATACCAAATATGAGACACATAATCGTATTGTGCTAATTACCTTTCAATCCAATGTAGTCTAGTGTTTTGTTGACATTGATGCTATTTTTAGTATGTAGATCCACTATGATCCATTGATCTTTATCCACCAAAAAATCCTCCATCTTGAGCTTCCATAGCTCAAAACTCTATTAGTTTAATTTCTCTATTTGTATATTTCCATTGTTCACCATTGCCTTTCACCACAAGGATTGATCCCACAAATCGCCCATTGTATCAGGTTCTTCCCTAGGCCTTAGAAAATCCCATTTGCCACAAAAGCATCCCCTTGAAGCCAAAAAATGTGCAAAATCATAGGTGGGTCCGCAAAAAAATCTATGGGAGCACCCAAAAAAAATCGTGTGCGTGGGACTAATCATGCAAAGAATATAACACATACCCAACAAAAAATTGTAATTGTTTTCCTTTGTCTAATATAATTTAGTTGTATGCGAAAATAATGATTCCATAACCATATTTAAATTTAGAGAATGGCGGACTGCCGAGTATCCATGGTTTCAGAAGGATGTTGCTATGTCGTCGTGGCCTGGGGAGATCAGCGTTCCGGATCTGCACGGCGCTTGGGGATTCCAGAACCTGTTTCTTTTCCTTGGTTTATGCCCAGTTCCTCTGCGAGGAAAACACATGGCCAAATCCCGGCTCAACTCGGCTTGTTCTCGGCGGATCGGGGCTCCTTTTCACAAAACCCTGGGCGTGCCGATTAAAATCAACCAGATCTAACCTACGTGGGGGTTCCGACCTGGATAGGAAGCAATGACGGTGCCATTCGGAAAGAGATGCAGATGATCTCTCCTCTTTCCTCTTTAGATCTGCTAAGGGAGGTACAAACCGTCATGCTATGGCTTTCTTTAACAGGTATTGCTCAAGTATGGGGTGTGCGATTGGGACTAGTCCCAGTGCGAACTGAGGCTCCCATTTTAAACATCTCCGCAGAGAAGGCATATATGCCCTCGACAACCTTCGCAGATCCGGAGTTGGATGACTGAGATCCGACAAGAAATGAGACAACCCAAGTTGTCAGATCCAGTTTCCAAATCTTTGTAAAAACGCTGAAAGGAAGCACAATGGTGACCTGGACTTATGACAGAGACAGGGTTTCAGATCTGAAGAATAAGATCTCGGATCAGACAGGCTACCCGGCTGAGGTACAACATCTGTTAAATGAGGGTAGATCGATGCAGGAAGGCAGCACCATGCAAGAATATAACATCAAGCCAGGCTCTACAATCATTCTCAATATGAGACTTCGAGGAGGAGCTGAAATCACTGGAACAAGTTCGCAAAGCAAAGGGTCCTTTAAGGAAGCAGTAAAGGGCAAAGGGAAAAATCCCATAGCTATCCTTGAACCTCCCCGGCAGTACATTGTAGATCAAATGCCAGAGAGCCCATCGATCTCCATCAAAATACCAGAGGTAAATGCTATATATTCAGATCTACAAAAAAATGCAGTTATCTATAGATTCAACGGCTTTTGGCCTAGAACCGATGCATTATATCAATGGATCCACTCGGTTTGGACAAAAAATTTCCAAATCTACCTATATCCTAAGGGGTTTTTTATAGTAAATTTTGACATAGAAGAAGAAAAGGAAACAGTGCTCAACCAAGGGCCATGGTTCTGGGGCAGTGATGGACCTTTTATTACACCTTGGTTTCCTGAATTTGATGCCAATACCATGGTGGTATCAAGGATGCCAGTATGGGTTAGGATGCATAATCTTCCTTTACATTTATGGCATTCAAAGGCTCTAGTAGCAATTGGAAATACTTTGGGGTGAATGTTGAAGATAGACAGAGAGAGATATATAAAAGGAATTTTTACCTTCACCAGAATATGTGTCAAGGTAGACCTCAGACGAGGGCTACCTGAGAGCATTATCCTGAATTTAAAAAATACACAGTGGAAACAATCTTTGGACTATGAGAATACAGCTTTCAGATGCCAGGGATGTCAATAAATAGGCCATCTGTATAATGCATGTCCAAGCCTCAACAAAAGCAAGCAACAACAAAAGAAGCCGAAAGGATGGCAGAACATAGATGTTTCATATAAGAACACAGCTACAGAAAAGAAAGAAGAACAAAATACAACAAAGGATAAAGAACAGGAAAATAAGGATAAGGAGATGAACGAGGGAAAGGAACAAGAGCTCCAGCTGGAAATAAATGGTAATAAACGAAGCCACAGTCCAGAGGGATCGGATTCAAATAAGGATCAACCAATGAGTACAAAGGGAAACCAGCTTGTCGTTATTGATTCCACTCCCACCATGGATGGTTGGCGAAAAGTGGAAAAGAAGAAGGGCAGGAAGACATAGGTCAGCTGGTTTTTTTTTTGGGCTGCTCTTCGCAATATAGGAATAGCTCCTTTATTCTTTCCTTTTTTTGCTTTTTGGGCAGGGCAGTTTTCTGTGGGTTGTATGATATTTTTTCACACATCAAAATTGAATGCATAATGCATATACTTTGTAACTTTTTATTTTAATAAAAAGTTCAATTTTTTCTTTGGAAAAACGAAAAAAAATTAGTTGTATGCACACTTTTGCAAAATTAGGGGTATCATAACTAGAGAATCAACTCAAAATTACAAATTATATATATCGAGGAACAAAGAGTATAAAGTTATGAAATAGAAATAAAGGGATAAATTTTATTTAGGTAATGTAAAGACTAAATCTAATGGGTGTAAAAGGAAAGTGGAAAGAAATTAAGTCATAAAAACTATGAGGAATTTTAGAGAATAAGTGCAAAGGTACATGATAATAATAAATGAATAACAAGGGCGAAAGAGGAGCATAGTCAAATCAACGCTCAATTATTACATAGCATAAATTAGTTGCAAATACAAATAAGGAATGGATCAAGCTCAATACATGATGAATGAGGTAGAATTAATGCAAGGATGAATGAACACAGGGAATCCAAGTGTTAAAGAAGTTCCAGTATAACTTAGAGACAACATCACTCATTTCATTTAGTTAGGAGGTTATATGCATCAAATGATTATAGGAGAAACCTAGAAGTGTCTCATATTAGATATCAAATAAGGAGAAATGGCTTGGATAATTTAGAAGGTGATCTTAAGAAGCTTAAGCCACTTACCTTTGATGGTGAATATAGAAGAGGAGATGATGCTAAGACTTGATTAGTTATAATTATAAAGTACATATCATTAGGAGGGGGAATCACTATGGTGGGTTGAGAAACCTCCTCTCCTAGAAAGGCATTGGCATCGGGACCCATAGGTAGAGCTGAAGTGGAGTCACTACAAGTGAAATCTAACTCTCAAAGCACTTGAAGTGTATCATGAAAATATTCAAGACGAGGACAATGATGGGAATAATGTCCATACTTATCACACAAAGCACAAGGTTGATTCACACATAATGTTTTGTTCTTTTTGGTGGACTCAGGTAAGGTAAGATGGACCTTAGGAATGTTAAGGTCAGGAAAAGTATCGAACACAAAATTCTTATTATGAGGGAGTTTGGGACAATTATTGGCGGCATGCCCAACAAAATAACACAAAGCACATGGAGGAGAAGACTTGGGAGGTTTAGGATGGGCGGGAGTCACTTAGGGTGCCTTATCTTTGTTTCCCTTTTTCTAGGATTTTTCCCCTCACCAGATGCTTTCACAATAGGAGTGGCTTCCTGCTAAGGTTTCTATGGACTTGAATTAAAGAAAGGGGTGGTTGGAATCGGTTGAACCAGAGTCAAATTTTTATAAGGTTTGAACTGGCCAGGAGGAGCGTTTATGGAAGGATCAATGTTGTTGAAAATAATACTGAGAGGGGGGGTGAACCAGTATTATCTAGTTCTTTTAACAAATCTTCCTTATTTATACTTTGAATTATTTTTGCATATCAGTACCATAAAATAATGAGCAAGAAAAACAGACAGTCACATCAAAGA
>APFE031573100.1:103238-122928 GCA_000404065.3 Pinus taeda
CCCTCATAAGATATTCAACCAAAAAACATGCTTAAGCCAAATGATCTCCTTTTCTTTATATAGGCAAGCTCTTCCTCAAATCAAGGATCATGGGGCTCAATAATAATAATAAAATAAACAATACCACGGGCCAAAACCATGATAACCCAATACCATTGGCTAAATACCATGAGAAACCCCACGTGTGGGCGCTTAACTGCCTTGAAGTGTGTGCACTGGGGGTACGCACCCAATGAATGGGTATCCTGCGGGTATGTACGCACTTTATATAAGACATGCTTGCGTGTACGCACCTTTTGAACGGTGTGCCTGCGTACTCCTTATTTTCTTCAATATTTGAGAGCTGTTCATCAATGTTTGCTATTGACCTGTTGTACAGTGATCCATCACCGGTATGGGTTGCCATCAAGGACAACACTTTAGCCATATTGCCAACACTTTTGGAATTAATGCATAGAGCGCAGACTGAAGTCTCACCTAAAGCAATATGGGGGAATGTTGGAACCAAGTTTCTGCACCCAGAGATCAGTGTGATGTTGTTTTATGCCCTAAAACTTCCTTCACACAGAATGATAAACCTTTAAGTATTATCGATATAACTTCCTTGAATCAACATCTAGACATTCGCAAAGGTCTACGACTGGCCTTTTTAGGCCCCAAATAGGCTAATCAGCCACTTACGTGCATCCAACACTATTCTTAACCCCAAAATTATTCAGGCCTGCTTAAGTGTTGGATAGATTTAACATGCAATAGTATAATCTTTATGTAAACACTTAATGTCAATTGTGTTCATATAACAGGATAAACGATGTAAAGTCATGCATCAATACATCACTATTTCATACAAGCATTATTTATCACATCATAAAGTGCATTCATACATAACATAAGTAAATGGGTAGACACATGAATTTCAATAATAATCTCCTTTATTGATAATCAATTCAGCTTACAGACTCAAGACTTCCTTGTGCACTCAACTGCAGGGGTCCGCGCACTCAGTTGTGGACTCTACTCTAGGCCTTTATGCACTCAACTACAGAGCCTTTCCTTTTACTCTCTCGCGCTAACCCTCTAGAATATTTCCATAGACTACTTCCTTACTTTTTTCTTTTAGACATCCTTAAGACACCTCTATTTATACAATACCATGGTCCGCGGACCATGGGTAGATCTTCAAAAGCTGGCTCAACTTACATAAAATAAGTGTAAAACACTTTTTGACTCCTTTACTATCTACACACTCCACCACAACAATTTGCAGAGACTTTACATTGTATATAACAAAACTTGGGCTTTTGGTCCCAAAATTGACCCTGGGGAGTTCCATAAGTTTTGGCTCATGTTTGAATATCAATTATTTCGAAGGTGTAAATGGTTGATGATCCATCACTAGAGGAATGATAGTTTGAACTATCATTACCCCCTTACAGGGGTTGCGATGGATTTGAAATAAGATATTGTTGTTGCTCAATGGGGAAAGGATTGTTTAGGACCATTGGGTTCCAGTTAATGTCCTTTTGAGCAAGAAGTTATGTGCATTCTTGAATATGAGGTCATTTGTGTGTCATGTGGTCCTCTGCACGGAATTTACAAGGTAACTTGATAGTTTTTTCCTTTCCACTATCAGATTTGGCAATAGCTTTCTATCTAGGGTTGTGCTACATAGCAGGATGCTCTTCAGAAGGAGAGTTATTTTTCTTGTTCTTCTTGTTATTGTTGTTAGGTTTCTGTGTAGACTGCACAAATTTTATCCTGACAGTTGGAAGAGTAGACAATTTGGTAGAAGGAGAAGCATCGATAGACAACTCGGCAACGTGACCACTGAGTTGTTGTACAACAGATCTAGAGGTAGCACCGATGAGACTGTGAATGTGAGCAATGGGTTATTGAGTAGCGGGAGCATTAGAATTTCGAGGGGCATGTGGGGATTACATCATATAGTGTGCTAGATTAAGAGTAAATCAGATCTAAATGTTGGGCATGGCGAATGGATTAGTCTTCCATGACCGCACCACCTAAGGTAATGTCCTTATCAATTTGAGGAAGAAGTGATTTGCAAACCAATCTACTAACAAGTAATCTGGAATGGGAGCTGTGATAAGCCTCTGCCTATGTATCCATTCATGTATGTGATCAAAGATGTGGGTGGAGGTGTCTTGTCATAAGGTAGCAAGGAGTTTCGTTCCGGTTTCGTAGCGGATAGGTAGTTGAAAGTGCTTTAAAAATTCCATTGCCATGGCACGAAAGGTTTGGCTGATGCGTGTGGTAACTCAATGTACCACTTTGTAGCATTGCTAGTAAGGGTGTGGGGGAAGAGTCTGAGCCAGATAATATCATCCACCATGGAGTTCGATACACACCATAGATGGTAGGTGGTGACGTGTACCTGCATCAACCCCTTGTGTCCCTTCAAACTTTGGGATGTCGGTAGGTATCTTGTGTGGGATTGGGGGCAATGCAAGTTATGATATATGGGGTCATTAGTCATTTTATACAAATCAGGGATATCAACTGTTGCCAAAAAATGCAAAGGATTAGGTTCCCTGAGTCTGAAAAGCATGACGAAGAATGACTTGAAGGACCTTGGTGTCCTCCCATCATGTTGTTTCCAATAGGATACATAGGATTTGTTGGATAATAGCCTCCTTGTTGTTGTGGAACAATATGTTGAAAATAATACTGAGAGGGGGGGTGAATCAGTATTATTTAGTCCTTTTACCAAATCTTCCTTATTTTCACTTTGAATTATTTTTGCATATCAGTACTATAAAATAACGAGCATGAACAAGAAAAACAGACAGTCACATCAAAGAACACCAGATATAACGTGGAAACCCAATGTGGGTGAAAACCACCTGCTGCAATATGTCTCTATCTTCTTTCAAATTAGAAACTCCTTTTACAATGGTCTTGTACTGGTGTAGTCCTTTACCAGTATGCAAGCTGCAACTTGTAGAGAGCTACCACTCTCTCTCGTTTTCCAATCTCTCCTGGAAGGGAGCTACAACCCCCTCCTTCTTTTCTTTCAAGGACCACTTTTCATAAATTTTCAAACTCAATCCATAAACATCAAATGATCATCAAGTACCAGTAAGTCACCCAGATAACCAAATCCACAATAATAGTAAACTAAACCCAGAACACCTTATCAACAAAAAATTCAGTCAACAAAAGATCTTAAGACAGATACGCAATTTCCTTTTCTCTGGCCTCCGTCGCTACGCACTTCACCTTCTGTGGCGCTGTGCACCTCCGTAGCTGCGTCTCCACACTGTGCCTTCTGTGGCGCCTCTATGGCGTCTCCGCACTGCACCTTCTATGGTGCCTTCGCACTGCGCCTTTTGTGGCGCCTCCGCACTGCACCTTCTGTGGCACCTCTGTGGCATCTCTGCACTGCGCTTTCTGTGGCGCCTCTGTGGCGTCTCCGCACTGCGCCTTCTGTGGTGACTCTGTGGCGTCTCCGCACTGCGCCTTCTATGCTGCCTTTGCACTGCGCCTTCTGTGGCGCCTCTGTGGCATCTCCGCGTTGCGCCTTTTGTGGCGCCTCCACACTGCGCCTTCTGTGGCGCCTCCGCACTGCGCCTTCTGTGGCGCCTTCGCACTGCGCCTTCTGTGGCGCCTCCGCACTTCTGTAGCTCCAGCGCTCGAGAGATCACCCTTCACAGATTCGCTTTCCACTTCACTTTCATATAGATTGAGCTTTTGAAACAATAACCCAACATTTCAGATCTTAAGATATTCAACCCAAAAGCATACCCAAGCCAAATGATCTCCTTTGCTTTATATAGGCAAGCTCTTCCTCAAATCATGGACTAATACCATGGCCCAAAACCATAATAACACAATATCGTTGTCTAAATACCAAGGGTTAATCATAAGGAACCCCACGTGTGCGCGCTTTACTGCCTTGAAGTGTGTGCACTGGGGGTATGCACCTCATGAATGGGTAACCTGCGTGTCTGGACGCGGTCCCTGCACGGCGTACCTGTAGGTACGCATCTTCTAAACTATTCTCCTGCGTACTTCTTAATTCTCATCATATTGAGAGCCATGCCATGGGTGTTGCCATCATGTACAACATCTGTAACATATAACCATACCAGAAACATAATTCCAACAAATGTACCATACAGGGATCCCCAGGGTGATGTTGGAAAGACTTAACATAACCATTACAAGAGAACAAATTCTTGGTGGAGGGAATAAAAAAGGTATCTGACTGAAGGGATAATGACCTGGATGAGCTGCTCTTGGATGGGAATGACGTAGAGGAATAATTACTAATGGGAAATGACAACGAGAGATAACAGTGGAAGGGAACTAGCCTAGAGGAATTGTACCTCAAGGATGAGTTGAGTCTTGAGCAAGGAGTTGTGGAGGAGATGGATGCGAGGAAGACATGCCAAACTAGTTTCCTACTTCCCATAACACTTGAAGCATGCAAACACTCAAAGATCTAGGCTCAGAAGGGGTAGGAAGAGGGCCACAATAAGCCCCAAACAACATCAAATATTTATAGATTCCAATGGAAATAGAGGTAACAATAGTGCTAAGAATACTTCTTTCCATCGATGAGATGGTATTATGAAGAAATGTCTATGACTAAGGTTCATAGTAAGTAAGTTGATTGAAATTAATGATCTTTCCATTATGGGGAAAGCACATCTTGTGAAAGAGAGAAGATGCAATAAATGGCGTGGCACAAGTGTAACTATGACCCAGTAAGAGGTTATAATATAATGGGGCATCAATGAGTTTGATATCGATCATGACCATTGTGCCAACAACATTGATAGCTTAATTCTCATAGGGACTGAGAGTTGGTAATGTTATCGGGAAAACTAGTGTCCATTCAGAGCTGCTAGTCCTACTAAGATGGGTAGCTATCTTAGAAACAAACAAACTAAAGTTACTTATGTTTTCCTCTATGAGAGATAGATGAGAGGGAAGCAGAGAGTACCAACCTCAGTCTTTTGCTTGGCTCTTTGCTCGTTTCCTCCCCACTTTGGCAAAGCTTCACCACTCTTTCCTCACTTGTCCCGCTTCAAAGAACACCTGCAGAGTCAAAGCAACATAATACCATCAAATCATAGAGATATATAACCATAAAAGATATAGGATCAGATGTATATTAACCATACAAATGCATACATCAATACAAGATTCAGAAATATACAAGAATATGGAGGAAAACTCAAATAGCTTTATTGATAAAAGTAGTAGAAGAGAGGATTAGAACCCAATGGTCTGACCCAGTGCCATCCTCCCAGCATGAAAGCCCTCTCCACCTCATGAAAAGCTAGATCACCCAACACTACAATGTTTCACAAAGAAACCAACAACAATTCCTTACAAAATTACAAAATTCCAGCCTCTGGATCTCTAAGTTGAGGGATCCACATATAGATATTTGCAAGGGGGTGAGTCATATTTTGGATTTTGATTAGTGCCATTTTTCTGATATTTCTTGGTTCCACTTAGAGATTTCATGATCTCTTACTCATCCCTGGGCGAATTCAGAGAGGCAAGTGTCATATGAGTAGTTTCTAGAAGATTCCCTAGGTTTCCACCTAGCAAACTGCCTCTTCCATTTGTCCACTCTCACCCATCGCACCCTACAGAAGGGATTTTTAGTATGCATCACACCCCTTGTGTGCAATAAGTGAGATGCATTGCACCCTGGCCATGGAGCAGGTGAGATGGTCCATTTTTGACCAGTTTTGAGCAGCTTTTCAGGGAGAACTTCTAGGAAATGATGTAATCAACTGACTTTAGGGGTTTAGAATCCCTTGTTTTATGGACATATATGATTTGGGTTGCAGTGCCAAAATATGTATATAACAGTTGCCCCCTAAAGCATGAGGTCGTAAATCTTCTGATGTCGGGTGAAATGCTTTATCATGAGGATCTGAGGTTTTTCGAATTGGAAGGTGACTTGTAATAAGATACAATACAATACATTATCTTCATAATATTTTCATGATCTAGCTGAGGTGGGCATTCCCATGCTCAGCTTTATAAATTCATTTTCATGTACATAGGACAGACAACCATCTATGTGGTAGATTGATGATTCTGGTTGAGCCATCATCCTTTGGCTTGGATGATTATCCGTACAGCTATGATGTCCATTTGATGTCTTTATTTTTCCTGAATATATCGCAGCTCGGATGGATGAAACTAGATATGGGTTCTTCAAGCTCGTTTAATCTTCACTCAAAGTACAAGTTGATCCATGTGAAAAGATGTTCTGATGTTGAACATGGAAAGACATCGCCTGATTACCAGCCAATGATGTAAGATGTTAACAGGTGCGAGCAGAATAACTGATAATGATAATGACCCTCAAGGTACTGTAGTACAATTCATGTGGTGTGAATACATGAGTCGATGTCGAACACCACATAAAATCTTTTGGTCGAAGGCCATTGATCTAAACCTATCACCGGAAGTGAGAAACTTGCCATTGAGGCATGTAAGCTTCAAAGTACTGAAAGGGTTATTCCTAAGTCGACTTCTTGGATAATGAGCCATGTCGACAAGAAGTGACCCATTGTAGGAGGGCCTTAATGAATCTTACATCTATGGCACAGAATGGAGCAAATGATTTTGTGGAGGTGAAAACAATATGATGATACAAGGTTTAGGGTGGCGGTCATGAAAGAATGGAGCGTGAAGGTATTGTCGCAGATGAGGTGTAAGTTGGGTTGGTGAATTCTATAAGCGACTTCTCTTGAACATATCACTGACACTCACAATGGATTGGTAACATTAACCCCAAAAATGGATGGTACGGAGGACCAATGGTGATATGACCGGTGAACGGAATAACCCAACTTGACTCAATCATGGTGATGGACTGAAAGTGTCATGTTCAATAGTGACCTGCTACCAATAAAGTTCAATTTTTCTTCCCAATTTTTCCCCAGTCATTTCTGACCAGTACTTCTTTATTTTTGTCAAGCTTGAGGAGGATAACATATGTTTGTTCTATAATTTTCCCTTCGGGCAAACCTGTCGCTATGTTTTAGCGAGCCTATCAACAATGAAACTCTCTCTTTTCTATAATGGACAAGTTCGTCACTATTGTTTTAATGAGTTTAATGACAAAGATAACTTGATCCTTTTTAGTTTTAGAGAGTCTGAAAAGAGATGAAAAGGAAACTCCAGTAATCCTTTTCCATGGTATAATCCCTTAAGTCCGAAAAAGTATAAAATAATATGAAAGGGATGACTTTTCGGATCACTTTAATGAGCCGAAAAAGACAAGCACTGGATATTTTTGTGTAATGATTCCTTAGGTCCAAAAAGATTAAAATATAGAGGAGGGATGGCACTTCCAATCACATTAACGAGCTATAGAGGCCAATTGCTCGGCAATCTTTTTATATTTTAAGAGTCTAAAAAGAGTTTAAAAGAGACTCTTCTTTGAGGAACGAGTGATATTTTCGAGTAACAGCTCGTTCCAAGTAAGGTTGGAACTTTTCAATCACGGTAGTGTAAAGAAGATGGCTAACAGAATCACTCATCGCAATGATTCCTCAAAGGCTAAACAATCAAGTGGAGGCGGATGATCGGCTAAAAAGTGGAGGTGATGGTAAGAACATGACCAAGGCTCAAAAGTTGATAGTAATGCGATCACAAAGGTTATTTACCGAAAGTGGGTTCATTTTTTAATGAGCTTGAACTTTGGGGGAACATATGCTCATAACTAGGTTTATTTTTTAACGAGATTGAACTTTGCGGAAACATTGCTCATGCGAGTTGTCTAATAAGGATGTCTCTCATTATTAGGCTCATTTTTTAGGGAGCTTTCCCCATGCACAATTTTGCTCTGGAGCCTTTTGTATGCAAGATAGGAATTACCAACTATCGTCCTAGGGGTTAAAGAACTACTGAGGTTAGGTAGGATAGCTTCTCGTTGGGAAACCTTTCCTTTACTTTACCATTTCTGTCAGCCTTGGCAAAGGTGAATGGTTGACTAGACCAATCACCTAACTTAAGCAGTTGAAGTTAGTAAAAACTATGGGGTTAGAGCTATGCCGATTGCTTTTCACTGGAGTAAAAAAAGTTTTCATGCCCCTAGGTATAAATAGAAGTAGAGTTTCTAGGTTACCATATGGAAGTTCCTGCACTAAAGCAAGGTTGTTTCATTCACATTTGCAGAAAAAACACTTCCTTGGCTCTGTCCATCGAAATAGACAAAGGTGAATGGTATGAGCTTCCACTCACATAACCTTTTGACGAGGGAATTCTTTTCCAATCTAATCCAATTTTTCTAAACGGATGGGTGTGTCAGACTAGTCATATATCCTACATGGAAACCTACCTTATATCTGGGGTTTTCCTACCGAAGTAGACCAGGGTGCATGCCCCCTGTGTTTAGTCACATTCACCAAATCACTCGCACTCATCAGGTGGATGGACTGGAGGTTGATGAGACATTCCTTGTGTAAAAATATGAGTTAGGGATGGCATTTGACTAGTAGCCACGTTTGAACCAGGGAATGAAAGCTGGTCAATGAGCTAGACTGTTATGCCTTCATACGGGAAACACATCACTCGAAAGAGTGAGGAAAAAATAGCTCCCATTCTGTAAATGTAGTCACACCCAAGGAGTAGATTGTAATCTAGAGGCCCTTGGACTACCATCATTTTTAGATGAACAATTTCCTTCTTAAAGTTATAAGCAAATTTGGAAGGATCCCTAACAGTCGACTAGTTCCTTTGTTAAAGCCTGATAGATTTCGAATCTCAGGCAGAAGCGATGGCGAACCAAGCGCTTTCCAAGCAGTTGAGGAAAGGATACTCATGGAAGCCCTTTCATCTATGATAGTACTAGCCATAATCATTCTGTAAGCTTGTACTATGATTCAGAATGGTACATTAGATGGTAGGCAGGGTCTCCCTAGTAGATTCCAATCGAAGGAAATGATTAGATTGGTTGGTGGAGGGACCGAATAAACAACCAGATAAATCTCTGACAAACTTCCTTCCTGTGGTAAAGGAATGGGTAGAATGCCCCCATGTTCGTCAGATTCTGTGTTAACAAAAAGAATTTGAATCGTGTCATTCTCATTCTCTTTGGTGACTGTATCATCTAAAGGTAGACCTTCTGAAGACTAGGTTGACTACCATCTCGACCTGTTGACTTTGGTCTGGTTTGGACTCAGAGGATTTATCTTCAATGATAGGTGCTTCGACCGACAACAAAGGTGTGTCAGTCAGATTTTCAACTAGCGATGGACTCGGCAAGAGTTTCTTGTATCTAGGAGGAAGTCGCTGCAGTGAAGCAGGATGGTTATCCAACACTCTTTTAGCTTCATCTAGAAAAGTACAATGGTGGAGGCCATGATCGCCTTCACACAGTCTACAAAGAAATTTAGATCTTCCTTTCTATCCATTGATTTCATTTCCACTAGTTGATGGTTTGCTCTCAACATGATCATCAAAGGTTGAAGACACCAGATTGTTCAAGCAGGGAGACCAGTCCCATAAGATCCATGGGATGCAAGGAAAATCTCGATGATAGTGGTCTCCTTTACAAATGACACATGGAGATTTAGGTTTGGATGGTGCAATGTGTGGATTTTTGCTAGATGATACATGGTTACCCTCTTTCACCATTGGCTTCTTCTTCTTCTTCTTCTCCTTCCCTTTCTTCTTCTTCTCAGTTACTTGGTTTTTAGCGTTACTTGCTTCACCAAGCGAAGAGGAAGAAGGAGAGGGAGAAAAAACAAAGTAGAAGGTGGGGGAGTGACTTTAGTATCATCTGGTTTCTAATTTGATTGCTGAGGAATTACGATGTTTTGAATGAAAGAGGTCCAGAAAAGCCATACTGGCAGGCCAATTGTGAGTCCTGGAAGGGAAAATGTAGCCATATGTGGAGCAACAACATCTCCCCAAGAAGAGAAATGACTAGGATTCCCCCTAAGGGGAAATCCTTGATTGGTGGAGTCCATTTTCTCAACCTAAGACCAATGAGGGAACAATGATGTTATTCTGATTAAAATAAATTTTATGACGCTTTGACACAACTTGCTTTTTCAATTTTAAAGAGTCAGGAAAAATCTAAAGATGACTCTAGTCACGTTCAATTTTTAATGAGCCTGAAGTGACAAGTTCTCAGATGGACCTTTCCTTTGAAGGAGTCTGAAAAGGAATGAAAGTGACTACTCTAGAAATCTAGACAGAGGGATTACCAAACCAATTGAAAAACTGCAAAATACTTTTTACGTACTGTAGTGAATCTTCTCGAATGTCGTGTTAAGTGCATTGTGATCGATACGGTGGCAGACACGGTTTCCTAAGGATAAAGAATATAGGCTATTGTAGTCTCCCAATATATACTCAACGGTACATGGGAGCAGAAGTCTATACTAGCACTTGTCGTATCAAGGAGGAGGAATCACCCAACCTACAATGAAAATGATAGTTACCAGGCTTTACGACGCCGGAATATGTCTCTAGCCTAGACTTCTAGATGTTATGCATTAGGTTCCAAAGCATTTTTATGTTCATTGAGTTTTATTTTACAGTTGATCTTTCTTAAGAAGTTTTCCTTTCAGGTTCACCGCATGATGTAGATATACAATTCCTAAATATGCAATCTAGGATGATAAACAATCATTTACTTTCTTTTTGCAATGAAAATCCTAGCTACTAAGGAAAGAGAAGTAAAATTCTTTCAACATAGAGCAGAGAGCACACACTAAGATGCACTATCCTAAATCAATTTCCGCATGCAGTCTAAATGCAAATGCACATGCATGTATTTGTTTCTTAGTTTCCTTAATGTGAGAATGACAAAAAGAAAACTAAGTACAGATCTGAACTATATTTTCTCAAAGCGACACTTTAGCAATTTCTTGTTCAAAAACAAAAGGAAGACTAAGACAACAGTTTCAAATTTGACTTGAAAACTGCTTTCGACACATCAAAGAATTGATGATTCATATAAAATACGATAGAAAAAGTGTAATCGATTATCTAAAAGAGGAAGACTTTATGACACTTTTTTATTTGACTGAAAACAACACTTGCGAAACTTTCAAATCAGAAGACGACAGTTCAATTAAGCTACATTTTGTAGAGGAGAACTGTAAATGATGAAAAATACATAAAAAAAATTCACAATTCTTTATCAATGGAGGCTGAATAATGTAAAGGAAGAAGGTTTCAATAGTGATGTACTGATCATTTACAGCAAAACTACTGAATAAAGCTAAAGACAATGAAGAAAAAACCAAAATATGGAGGCAGAATTAGTCTCACTCAATCTCACCTGCAACACACGAGAGGTGCGATGCATCTACGTTGCCAATGAGATACAGTATGATGGTTCAGGGATGAGGCTGAGCTTGGTTTTCACTCACATTTTGCAACTAAGTTCAGGGATTTAGGCTGAGCTAATGATAGGAGGTAAACACAAAGTATAGGGGCTGATCTAATGAGGTTATTTGAGCTACCACTAGGGCATTCAGGATGTTTGCAAGTTAGATATTTAGTTCATAAACTAACCCGGAGATTGACTGAAGTAGCATTGATCTACTTTGTAGTATCATAGCAAAATCAGTTCGAAGGCTAGATGGCTTAACTTCAAGCTCCGTGTGTAGTTTATAAAGCAAACAACAATAACTAACAATCAAACTATTCATTACCCAGTGGAGTCGCCATTTTGTTATCAAGAAATCTAGTTTCCATTCAGAGTTGCTAGTCCCACTAAGACGGGTAGCTATCTTAGAAACAAACAAACTAAATTTACTTGTGTTTTTCTTTACGAGATATAGATGAGAGAGAAGAAAAGAGTACCAAACTTATTCTTTCGCTTGGCTTCTTGCTTGTTTCCTCCCCCTTTTGACAGAGCTTCACCACTCTTTCCTCACTTGTTCCACTTCAAAGAACACCTGCAGAGTCAAAGCAGCATAATACCATCAAATCATAGAGATCTATAACCATAAACAATATAGGATTAGATGTATATTAACCCTACAAATGCATAATTCAATACAAGGTTTAGAAATATACAAGAATATGGAGGAAAACTCAAATAGCTTTATTGATAAAAGTAGTAGATGAGAGGATTACAACCCAGTGGTCTGACCTAGCACCATCCTCTGAGCATGAAAGCCCTCTTCGCCTCATGAAAAGCTAGATCACCCAACACTACAATGTTTCACAGAGAAACGAACAACACTTCCTTACAAAAATACAAAATTCTAGCCTCTAGATCTCTATGATGAGGGATCCATATATAGATATTTGCAGTGGGGTGAGTCAGCTTCTACGATTTTGATTAGTGTCATTTCTTTGGTAGTTCTTGGTTCCACTTGGAGATTTCATGATCTCTTACTCATCCCTGGGAAAATTTAGAGAGGCAAGTGTCATATGAGCAGTTTCTAGAAGATTCATTGGGTTTCCACCTAGCATCCTGCCTCTGCCATTTGTCTACTCTTACCCATCACACCGTACAGAAGGGATTTTCAGTATGCATCACACCCCCCCTATGCA
This sequence comes from Pinus taeda, assembly GCA_000404065.3. Taxonomy (NCBI): domain Eukaryota; kingdom Viridiplantae; phylum Streptophyta; class Pinopsida; order Pinales; family Pinaceae; genus Pinus; species Pinus taeda. The sequence continues at coordinate 115,755 of APFE031573100.1, forward strand.
ATAGGTGAGATGCATTGCACACTGACCATGGAGCAGGTGAGATGGTCCAGTTTTGACCAGTTCTGAGCAGTTTTTCAGGGAGAACTTCTAGGAAATGATGTAAGCAGGCTAACCTTGTTCCTTTAGGGTATGAAACATCACTTTTAAGGGTTTAGAATCCCTTGGTTTATGGACATATGTGATTGGGGTTGCAATGCACAAATATGTCTATAACAGTAAGGGGTGATCATCCTATGCACAAAGTGTGATGGTGGATTATGATAAATCAAGGGAACCAAGTCTCTTCTAGACACTAGCAGCCATCACACAGGTGTAGGTGCCTTCATCTATTATACACCACCAGACAGTGACATTTTTATGGATAATGATATCTACAGGGAAATGAATGAAGGAAGGGGGGATGTTCCACTTTATCAACATAAAAGACAATCAAATTATCATCATATGGATCCAAAGCACCTAAATTAGATAGTAGAGCTTTTCTTTGGAATGGGCACGTATGGAGGACTTCCACCATTGACATGGGAGCAAGGGATTGCACCAAGTCATATTCTATACTATAGATATGGGCAGATTTAGAAGAAGCATCATTTTGATGTAATGGACCTTTGGTGATCTTAGGGTGAACCTTTACCTTAGATTGAGGGATTTGTAAGGTACCATTGGGTGAAGATAGGGGCTTAGTGTAACTTTTAGGTTAGGAATTAGTCACTGACTTATCAGTAGGATTGGCGTATTGGAGTGACCGATTTTGGAGGTTGATTTCTTTAGGATCCATCACAAGAATTTGTAATTCCCATTTCCAAGTTGGGAAGGTTGAGAAGGTGGATAATTTTGGGTAGGTTGTGTATCCACATATCATTAATGAGGGAATGGATTGGTAAGAATTATTGGTTGTGATGAAGAACGATGGGGAGGAGGTGGAGCAATGGGCTGAGGTCCTCTAGGGGCAGTTGGTTGAGCTTCCCATGTCTAGTGCATATAAGGTAAAGGGGACATTCATGAGTATAATGGAAAAAACTCCGCAATAAGCACAAGGTTTATTAGTTCTAAGAGCCTTGTTTTTCTTGGGATTTTTTTCCTATTGTTGGGTTGTGGGATAAGGATGGTAACCCTTAGGGGCATTAGGTTGTTGACCTTGATTTCCTTGGTTACCTTGAGGTTGTTGATTCTAGTTACCCTTCCCATTGTTCCTTCTCTTAGGGTTAGGGGGATTTGTAGTACTCTGATAAGCATACACTTGATTTTGTGGAGGGGGTTGTTATTGTGGAAGAGGAGGTGGAGGCGCTAGTCCTGGTGGGGCTGGAGTGTTAGGTGGTACATAATGATAATAAGGAGTCACTACAACATTTTGATAACCAAGTTGAGCAACTATTGGTCCTGGCATCAACTTGTGTAGATGGGGAAATGCATATGATGTTCTTATACTTTGGTAAGAGTTGACACGTGAAAGATCGAGAGGGGGATAGGAGTAAGTGGAAATGGTCTGCCCTCAAGGTTAACTGTAACTCATGGGAGGTTGAGGATATGATAATTGTTGAGGGAGGAAAAGGGATCCAATGATATCATCATTGACATGAGATTCCCCTTGTGTATTAACAACACTAGGCCAAGGAAGAGTGGGGAGGATAGTATAAACATAACCTGACTCAGCATATATTAGATCATATTTTAAGGCCATCTAAAGAGGTTCTTCCTTAGTATGATGGAAGTGAGAGGTGGCATATTTACCTATGGTGGCCAAAAGAGTTCTTAAAAACCAATCCATATGTACACAACCTTTAAAATCAAGGGCTCTACACATGCTCCTCCTTTTGCGTCAATAGTTTGGTACCTTTGTTTTATTGGAAAGGTAACTAGAAATATAAAAGGAAAGCTTTGGCGAGAGTTTAAAAGGCAGAATGAAAGGCATGTGGTTTTTCCAGATACCACTTAACAACAACTCTAGTTAGGGTGCGTTAAAAGAGACAGAGACAAATGGAGTCTTCAGTAATGGAATTTGATGAACATCACATGTGAAAAGATTCAACATGATTGGTGGGGTCATCTCCAACATTACCTTGAAAATTAGGAATGTATGAGGGGATTTTGGTGGGCTTGGGAGGTCAACTATGGTCATGGAGAAGGGGATCATTGATAAGCTGGCTGAAATTTGCGAGCCTTAGGCTAGCCATATAGAGAAGCAACAGATGATTAATGGTTATACTTGCAAAGGTTCTTCTAGTAGGGTTACCTTCGTTAGGACCTTGGTTACCGCATTTTCTTCCACCACCCACATTAGGGCTTGACATGGTAGCTCTGCAAGGTTGGAAAGATGCAGAATCAAAGGAAGAACTTGAAGAATCGAATAAACAAAGTCAGTATGGGGACGCAATGGATGACTAGGAGGTTGGGTTCAAACTCATCGAATAGGAGTAATATGATGTCCTAAAGGAAACTAAGGGTGAGTACCATGAAGTATCCTTGAAAAATTCCTACGGGGTCCAATGGTGTTAAGAAAAAGGATGACTCAAGAAGCTAAAGGGTGGTGATAGGAAAAAAGTCTAGTAACAAACAACAAGAAAACACCTAGTGCAGTGGCGCCAACTGTAAACTAACTATAATAAAATGCTACTCCAGTTCAAGCAAACACGTCCTATTAAAGAAAAAATGACCTTTAGCATAAAGGTGATCTAAATCCTAAAATGAGTCCTAGTTATACTATTTTAGATGACCTTCTAAGAGACTTCATACTTGATGGAATATGATCCCCACAAGTAGAGATGTCTAGAGAAAGGTGGGGTAGAGAACCAACTACTTTGCCCACAATCAATCCTATAGGGTGTTTTCCTAAGAATTTCCACTAAGGTTACCTTCATCCCACCAGGGAATTTAAGTCTTGGTGATCATTCATAGCATGAGATTTCCTACCATGAGTTGGGAAGCCTCACGAAGAACTACTTGCACAAAGACCTAGCCTAAACCTCTTTGAATTGTGTTTCTGACACACTCTAGGTTTGGACCATCGAATGGTGAAGGATTTTAAGCTCCCTAAAATTCCAACTTTGTATGTCTCAAAGTAAGAAACCAGTGGGTGTTATTTGAAGCCTATCCCACTAATCCTACACTTAACTACAAAGATTGTTTTGGCCTTGGTGCTCAAGTGGGCTTAATCTATGTGAGTTAAGTTATTAAAGTGGAGTGTTTCAAGTCTTGGCTTAATGGTGATAGCCAAGATCATGTTCACTTAGGGTGTCTGTCCATGAAAAATGTGTCAAGTTGATGGGATAACTAAGAATATTTTGATGATGTAAATGTTGCTGAAAATAAAGTGCATAAACAATAAATAGTATTGAAAAAGAACAGTAAAATGAACAGAAAACTAAAGCACATAATTCCCCACCCAAGAAGGCAATCAAGAAACAAGTCAATTGAGGGAAGATAAGAAACTGAAAGGCACACAAAATAGCCAAAAGAACTAATTTATAAGGGGCTGGGGTCTAAAGGAAAAAAGTTTCTAAAAATGGTGCATAAAATCAACAAACAACTAAGGTGAAAATATTGGAATAAAGATAGGAAAAAAGATGCAAAAGAAAGGAAACACAATATTCTAAAGGGAATAAAGTGTTGTAAAAACCTATCTAAGTTGACTGCAAATAAATGGACAAAACAATAGAAAACAATGGCTAAAAATGTTGCACAGTAGACTCCTCAACTCAATAATTATCTTCCTAAATCATGGAGTTGTACTCTAAACCCTAGGGGAGTTTTATTTCCTCAATGAGAAACTTGTAAGTGGATATAGGCCTAGAGTTGACTCTAGAAAGAATGAAAACCCTTCCCGACACATAGGAAACAGTCTTGGAAAAAAATAAAAAAATAAATAAAAAATAATAATAATAATAATAATAATAATAATAAATAAATAAATTGCAGAACCGAGAAACTAACATGGAAAGTGCACTTGCGCACAAATTTTAGGCTTAAAAGTGAGTTAGGGGCGATGAAAAACGGCCAAAAAGTGTGTTATTTTCCTACTTCTTCCCCTTGGAAGATCTACTCTAGATTGTGTCATCTCCTACTCTGCTGGTCTCTATGACTTGTAGAAAGATGCAAAACCCCAACAAAAATAGAGGATTTTATATAAAATATAAGAGATCTAAAAACAAAATTTGAGAGGGATAAGTTTTTTGAAGAAACACCGAAAATAGTTGAAACAACAATCACCAAGGTTTTGAATCATTACACCAATGGAGTCACCATTTTTTAATGACTATGTAGCTAAATACCAAGTGCAGTCAACATTTGTTAGTGTAAAGTTTTTGGAGAAGTGTACCAAAATCCCTTACTTAAGTTATAGGCGACTTATAACCCTAATAACAAAATATGGTCTCGTTTATGCTTCAAATCTGCAATAAAACATGAGAGAAAACATTGCAACAAAATAGATCATGAAAATAGAAACATATAACAATAGAAAAGTGTAATAACCCAAGAGGACTTGAACAAAAAGATAATTTTATTGATGAATGCACCTGGTGAGAAGAAATTATATAATGTGTCTACAACTCCCCCTTCGTGTGATGCGTCCTTTCTTGTCATTGTGCTTCAACAACATGCTTATCTCTCTCAATTTGTGATGAGAAAAAAACAAAAAGGGTGTTTGAAATCAAGTGGGAGCTCAAATGCTATGACGCGATAATGTTGATGATGTTAGAAAATTATATATTATAGAGCAATGGAACACATAAAATATTGCAAAAATATAAACATAGAAAACACATAAAACAAGAGAGACATAGATATACGTGGTACACCCAATTTGGGCCACGTCCATGGAGAAACAGTTAGTCCTTCCTTTTATATTATCTAGCAAATTGAAGAGATACAACCTACAGCAGATCTGCTATAATTCCCTCTTTGCTCTCACACAATCACCTCTCCTTCTCACTCAGAATACAGATCTATATAAACGCAATACAATTCCCTCATATATAGCGAGGGGTTTCCTTCTAGGGTAAAAAAATCTAAATTAAACATAACGTCTACCATCAGATCTCCCCTTAATGAACAACCCAAATTGACTATGAAATTACAACATTTTACAAGGAAATTTTACATCTATGTTTAGCTTTGGGGATGCTACCCTCGATCCCCCGTGGGGGGGCTCCAAATAATCATCGTCGCCCCCCATGGACCTCCTTGGTGGTGTACATTTTATGGTTGGCATTGTTGCCACATTACGAACTGGGGTCCAATGCAGTGATACCTCTGAATAAAGAAGATAATCAGGCTCCACACCCAACAATCTCCCACTTGGAGACTGATTATACCAACTCCACCGCTACTTCATTTTCTAGACAATGGCTCCACTTTGGATCTAGTTGTTTCTCATCTTGTACATCATACATGAAGACTAATTGAAACTGAGTAGAATCTTAGTTTCTCCCTGGTTACAACTTTTGTTAACATATTTGCATGATTCTGGCTAGTGTGTATCTTTTCTAGCTTCAACTATCCATCTTCCAACAGTAACCGTATGAAATGGTACTTGAGTTGTATATGTTTAGCCTTGAAATGAAATGCAGAGTTCTATGCAAGATGTACGACACTCTAACTATCACTGTATAACTTGCCCAACTCTTGCTTCTTACCTAATTCATCAAGAAACCCTTGTAACCAAATCATTTCTTTACTAGCCTCTGTAGCAGCAACATACTCTTCTTCCATTGTTGAGAGTGCAACAACACTTTGTAGTTTTGAAACCCAACTGTTAGTTGTTCCACCTACAGTAAACACATACCCTGTTGTGCTCCTCCTATTATCTCTATCACCTGCCATATCTGCATCAACATATCCTTGTAGAGAAATTTTGGAACCACTAGAGCATAATGCTTGACTTTTTGTACCTCTCAAATACTTGAGATTCCACTTCACCACCATCTAATGTTCTTTTCCTGGATTATTTATGTACCTGCTTACAACTCCCACTGCATGTGAAATATCAGGCCTTGTGTAGACCATTTCATACATTAAGCTTCCAACTACTGATGCATATGGAACTTTAGACATATAAGTCATTTCTTCCTGAGTCTTGGGACACACCACCATACTAAGCTTGAAATGGCTAGCCAAAGGTATACTAACTGGTTTTTCATTCTGCATATTAAATATTTTCAACACCTTTTCTATGTACTCACCCTGAGATAATGTTAATTTTTCAATTCTTCCTATCTCTAATTATTCTCATACCAAGGATTTGTTTTTCACCACCCAAATCCTTCATTGCAAATGAGTTTGCCAACTTTCTTTTGAGCACATTTATTTCCTGCATGTTAGAACCTACAACAAGCATGTCATCTGCATACAATAACAATATAATATAGCTGCCATCATTTTTCCTTTTGTGATAAACACAAAGATCAAAGTGGCATCTAGTATAACCTAGTTCATACATAAACCTGTCAAATTTTAGATACCACTGCCTTGGAGCCTGTCTTAAGCCATACAAGCTCTTCTTCAACCGACACAATAGTTTCTCCTTCCCTTTTACCTCATATCCTTGTGGCTGCTGCATATACATATCTTCCTCCAAATCCCCATGGAGAAAGTTTGTCTTTACATCTAACTGCTCAAGATGCAAATCTTCAACTGCTACTAGACTTAAAATAGTTCTGATTGAAGTCATTTTAACAACAGGAGAAACCATTTCATCAAAATCAATACCTTTCTTCTGTGCAAACCCCTTCACCACAAGTCTAGCTCCCTCTGTTTTCCTCCATCTTCTTCCTTCAGCTTGTAAACCCATTTATTCTTCAATGTAGTTTTTCCTGCAGGCAACCTGACTAAGTCCCAAGTGTGGTTATGCATTAAGGAGTCCACCTCTTTTTCCATGGCTACCTCCCACTTCTTCTTTCTTCAACCTACATTGCTTCTTCATAACATTCGGGTTCACCAGAATCAGTCAACAATAAATAATATAATGAAGGAGAGTATCGTTGAGGGGGTCTACTTATCTTGGTATATCTTCTCACACCACTTTCAGGTGTTTGGGGTGCTTGTTGCTATTGTGGTGGTTGATTATTATTATTTTCAGGCACCTTTACTTTTTCAGTGGTTTCATCAAGAACTGTGTATTCCTTGTTTTCTTTTTCCTGTTTCTTTTCCTGCAATTGATTCTTATACAAGACCTTTT
>APFE031573100.1:154253-171800 GCA_000404065.3 Pinus taeda
GTGATTTTCTGCAGATTCTCCTTTTCTTCTATGGCAGACACTTTGGAATCAAATTTAGCAGACAGGGATCTCAAAGCCTTTTCAACTAAGACAACTTCCTTAAATTCTTCACCCAAATTCCTCATACAATTTACAATCTCATCCATATGTAGGAAGTAATTAGCTATGCTTTCATTACTATGCATCTTAAGATTTTCATATTGGATTCTGAGGGTTTAAAGCTTTGCTCTTTTTACCTGTTCATCTCCTTCGTAGCTTAGAATGATTTTGTCCCATATTTCCTTAGCTGATTTGAAATGCATGACCTTCATAAAATTTTGATTGTGTTAAACTTCCCAATATGACAGTAACAGCTTTGGCATTGAGCTCATATTGCTTTCTTTCTGTTGCATCTGTGGGAATTGCTGATTAGAATTTGTATCCTCCTTCTACGATTCCCCAAACATCTACTCCAAGCGATTGTAGATATGTTGTGGTTTTTATCTTCCAGTGGGTAAAGTTGTTCCCGTCAAATATTGGTGGCCTGATATGTGCCTCTCTTTCTAGATTAGCCATTCTTATGGATCTTTTCTTTCAAGCGATCAAGCTTCTTCAAAAGAACCTGATCTGATACTAATTGTTGGAAATGATATTGAGAGGGGGGTGAATCAGTATTATCAAATTATATACTTTTCATTTTTCATACTCAGATTCATATACGCGTCTTCAGTTCAGCATATCCACATATATACGCGACTGTGTTAAATGCAACTAGCGTACATGCAGTAATCTTATGATTCAATTAGCTTAGCTTCAGTAAATGCATCAGAACATTATTACCCATATTAATAGTAATTAGGTGTAGTAAAACATAACATATCATCACACGTAAGAAGCACACATGAACACCACGATATAAGGTGGAAACCCAATGTGGGTGAAAACCACCTGCAGCAATTCGTCTCTTTCTTCTTTTAATAAGAAACTTCTTTTACAATGTATTGGTGCAGTCCTTCACCAACACGCAGGCTGCAACCTGCAGAGAGATACAACCCTCTCTCTTGTTCTCCAGTTCCTCCTAGAAGGGAGCTACAACCCCCTCAGCTCTTGTACTAGGTTATGTACTAGTACGTAGATACTAACCTACAGAAGGCTACAAGCTTCTCTTCTTCAGGGACCACGTTTCATCAATTTTTAGACTGGATCTGTAAGTACAAAACAATCACTACTACAATATAATCATCAACTTATACTTGCATCTCAAATCTCTAAATCACCCAATACTGAATCACCGAAACCCTGTCAACAAAAACACAAAACACAATCTAGAGCCCAGAACTTTACAACAACCACTAGAATCAACAGCAACCTGAAACACCAAATCTCATAATGCATGCGCTACTTGACTATATCAAAACCGCATGTATACACACTTTCAATAGAGACAACCCACGTACAAATCTAAAGATAATTACTTATACCTTCGCTGTCATATCCAACCCGAGCCAAGCATCGCAAACCGATAACTAGCAATCCCAATTCGTCAGACATCCATTCCTTACTGCTCCACTTTTCCTAATGATCTTCTCCTTAATAGGTTAGGCTTCTTGCAATACCATGGTCCAAAACCATGTAGAAACAATACCATGGACCCAATACTTGGGATCAACACTTCTGACGAGATACCATGGTCCACAACCATAGGTTCAAATACCAAGGACTAAATACCACGGAACAAAACATAAGTTTTCCCACATGTACGTGCCTTTCCTTGTGTGAATGTGTGTGTATATGCATACGCATCTTTGAGACGTCCAACCCACATGTATACGCTGCTTTGTCACAATGAACCTGCGTATATCTCTTTCTTGACCTGTTGTACTAAGATCTGTCCTCTGATTAAGTTGCCATCACCTGTATCAAACCTCTGAGTGAGTTTCCATCAAGGACAACACTTGTATCATAATGCTAACACAAAATTCCTCCCAGCCTGGATGGTGGAAACTAGATCCAGGGTCTTGATTTTTGCTTCCCGAACTAGTACGATTATATCCATGTGAATGAATGTGTCGAAGTCGAATATGGTAGAAACCACTTGATTACCAATCAATGATGTGAGCCATTAACAAGCGTGAGAGAAACCACCAGTGATTTCAATGGCCCTCAAAGTACTCAGTACAATCCATGAAATGTGAATAAATGAGCCGATGTCGAACGCATCACAGAATCCTTTGATCGGAGGTCAATGATGCAACCTATTGTCAAAGGCGAGAAACCTGCCATTAGAGCATGCAGATTCCAAGGTACTGATGATTTCTAGATCATCTTTTTAGATAATGAGTTGGAGTCGATAGAAAGTGATCCGTTGTAGGCAAGGCCACAACACGAAATCATAGATCAAGTTTTGAAGCAATATATTTGGCAAGGACTAACTCAGGGATGGTGAGGGTGGATGACAAATATTTTGCAAATGAATGGTTTATTTGAACTAACCTCTTGAACACATAATGACACTGCAGATGGTTTGGTGACACTTGACCCAAAGCTAATACCTAGAAATTGGCTGAAGACTTTCAATATGGTTTGATTAACTGTTAGGAAAAGGATTTCCCAACCTAGGTGAACAAAAAGTGTCATGTTCAAGAGTGGTTAACTACTTTTCTAAACACAAAGTATAACAAACAGGTTCATTTTCTCTCTTTTCCCCCACCATTTCTGGCAAGTACCTCTTTATTTTTTGACAAGCTTGAGGAGGATAACATTTTCTTGATTATAAGCTCATCCATCAGATGAGTCGAACTTAGTTTAAAATTCTAACCCTAAGAAGGAGTGGTCTGTTCCTGTTTAAAATTGAACAGGTCCTTTATTGTTAAACTTTAACGAGTCCACTATAGGAGAAACTTGATGTTTTTCAATTTTACGGAGTCAGAAGAAAAACTTAAGAAAACTCCATGGTTGTCCTTTTTCGTAAATTTGTGTCCCCCAAGCCCGAAAAAGTATAAAATGATACTTGAGAGAACTGCTTGACCATTACAATCAAGGAGTACTTTTCATAGTTAGTGGCCCTGATCTGAAAAAGTAAAAAAGCGATCAAAGACACGTCGTTTTATTACCAATATCAAACTTGAAATGACAAAAGTTAGACAATCTTTTCATGTTTATATGGTCATAAAAGAGTTGTAAGTATACCATCTTTTTAGTTCCATTTTAATGAGTTTAAAAAGGAAAGGTAAAACAACCAAGTGAAAGCATATGATCAGCCAAAGAGATGGTGGTGATGGGATGAAAACAACCAAGGCTCATCTAACAAAATTTAGCGGATAAAGATGGCAATCACGAGATGTAAAATGGGTATGGGTTCATTTTTACACAAGCTTGAACCATAAAGAATCCTGCTTGGATTCGTTTTCATGTTTACACAAGATTGAAATGAAAAACTATGCTTGTTATAAGTTTGCATGCCCCTAGCATAACGACGCAATATTTTCATGTTTATACGATTAGAAAAGAGTTGTAAGTGGACAATCCTTTTAATTATATTTTAATGAGTTTAAAAAGGAAAAAATCGGCAATCTTTTCATATTTTACGAGTCAGAAAAGAGCTTAAAGAAGGCTCATCCTAGAGGAACGAGTGGTATAAAGGGTAGCAACTAGTTCCGACAATGGTGGAACTTCTCAAAACATGTCATTGTTAAGAGGCTGGCTAATAAAACCACTCATAACTGCAGTCCCTCAGGAAAGGTAAAATAGCCAATTGAAAGCATATGATCGGCCAAAGAGATGGTGGCGATGGGATGAAAACAAATAAGGCTCATCTAACAAAATTTAGTGGATAAAAATGGCAATCACGAGATGTAAAATGGGTATGGGTTCATTTTTACACAAGCTTGAACGATAAAGAACTTTGCTTGGATTCGGTTTCATGTTTACACAAGATTGAAATGAAAAACTATGCTTGTTATAAGTTCGCATGCCCCCAGCATAACGACGCAATATTTTCATGTTTATACAGTCAGAAAAGAGCTGCAAGTGGACCGTCTTTTTAATTCCATTTTAACGAGTTTAAAAAGGAAAAACTCGGCAATCTTTTCATATTTTATGAGTTAGAAAAGAGCTTAATGAAGACTCATCCTATAGGAATGAGTGGTATAAAGGGTAGCAACTAGTTCCGGCAATGGTGGAACTTCTCAAAACATGTCATGGTTAAGAGGTTGGCTAATAAAACCACTCATAACTGCAGTCCCTCAGGAAAGGTAAAACAACCAAGCGAAAGCATATCACTGGCCAAAGAGATGGTGGTGATGGGATGAAAACAACCAAGGCTCATCGAACAAAATTTAGTGGATAAAGACGACAATCACGAGATGTAAAATGGGTATGGGATCATTTTTACACAAGCTTGAACCATAAAGAACTCTGCTTGGATTTGGTTTCATGTTTACACAAGCTTGAAATGAAAAACTATGCTTGTTATAAGTTCACATGCCACCAGCATAACGACGCAAATTGAGGTACATGCCCCCCAAGCTTCATTGCATTCAACCAGGTGAATGAAATGAACGTTTACTTTCAAGATCTTGAAAAGACTCGACTCAAAAAGGGAGTTGTTTCATTTTTTAATGAGGTTGACAAAGGAAAAGAACTATCCTCAAAACCCTTTTTTCATTTTTCAAACAAGATAAGGAACTATGCTCTAAAATCCTTGTTTCATTTTTAACAAGCTTGACACAAGACAAGGAACTATGCTCAAAACCCTTGTTTCATTTTTTAATGAGCTTGACACAAGATAAGGAAATATGCTCAAAAATCCTTGTTTCATTTTTAACGAGCTTGACACAATACAAGGAACTATGCTCAAAACTCTTGTTTCGTTTTTTAACGAGCTTGACACAAGACAAGGAGCTATGCTCAAGACACCTTGTTTCATTTTTTAATGAGCTTGACACAAGACAAGGAACTATGCTCATAACATCTAGTTTCATTTTTTAATGAGGTTGAGATAGGAAGAAACTATCCTCTCAATATCCAGTTTCATTTTTTAACAAAGTTGAGACAGGAAAAAACTATCCTTGCTATTAGTCAGGAATCAGAAAACCATTGTACAGCCTGATATGGAATTTCAAAGGGACTCATACGCATCGCGCCATGAAATGAATCCACCTTAGAATCGGAAGGTACGATTCGAGGATCATCCAAAGAAATCGTGTTTGATGAAATCATATGAATAGTTGCAAATGAAGGCGATATGTTACGAGGAGGGAAGGAAAAAGTTCCTAGTAAACCAGAATCTTTAATCAAACCTAATCCAACATCTTGGCAAGGGATAGTCAATTTACCGATATGCTGAACACTATCTGTAGAGGCTGGGTTGGATGAGAAATAACTCAGCTGGTCTATCATAATGATCTTTCTGTTATGAGGAAACTTAACATGCTGAAAGACAGATGAAACAATAGCAGTCATAGCATAAGACCAACTGCAACCCAAGAGAAGGTTGTAATCTAGAGGGGCACCAACCACTTCCACATCTAGATTTACAGTTTTGCCTTCTACCCCTATATGTAAATCTTCCAAAATATCAAAAGGATGGAACTCGTGGCCATCAAAAGCCTTTATAATTTTCGAGGACTGATTGAGTGTCGAAGAACCAAGCGATCTCCAACACTGGATTGACATCATACATGTAGAAGCTCCCTCATCAATCACAGTCCTAAAGCAGGGTCTGTTTTTGACTAACACTGGGATTTGGAAATCCATTTGATAAGGGAGGTGAGGTGTACTATTCTCTAAATCAAAGATTATTAGTTTCAAATCCTGAATATCGACACCTCCTATATCAGACAATAGTTATTTACGTTGTGCTGGGCATGATTGCAGCACTTCCAAAACTGACATTGCTGAAGGGGCAATGGCCAGGTCTTCAACAACGTTATAATCCTGAGAAGCTCATGCAGCTAATTCCCGAAATATGCCTCTAGTAGGCAGTTTGGTTACTAAGTCTAGATTGGGTTTCTCGATATGAGGTGGATCAGAAACAAGAGGAGTTGAAGTTGATGGGTTTGAATTAGAAGATTCTACTTCTTTACCATCAACAGGATTTTTACTACCATAATATTGTGAGTGCGACGCAGTCCTGACATGAGACATCATCATGATGGGTTCTTTTGAGGTATGGGAGAAAGAAGCAACCACTTTACTATCTTGAGTAGGCAAAGGATCCTTCAAGATAGTAGTCGTTTGAGAATCTTTAAGGAATTTTGAGAACTTAGCTCGATATGGGCATTCTTTAGTAAAATGATCCTCGTTGCAGATGAAACAAGGATAGCAAGGTTTTCATTTTTCATCAATAGATTCATTTTTCTTTGTTTTCTCTTTTGAATTTTGATTGTTTTTATTCTTCCCCTTCTCTTTACTACCGGATTTGGTCGGAGATGAATCTATGACATGGACATCAGTAGAAAATTCAGCGGAAGATTCTCCTTTCAGGGAAACAAGTAAAGTTGTTGTAGGAGAAGAATTCTTTGAAGATTTCTTCTTGCTCTTAGCACTAACTGAACCAATCACACCATCAGTGGCATGAGATCCTGAAGGAGTTGTAGTTTTCGAAAGATCAGGGATTTTTTTCATGTAAAGTACCTGACTGTGTATAAACGAGGTCAAGGTACTGAGCCTAAGCAATTACTTGCTCTTCAGTAACAGCTTCTGCCTTAGCTACATCCTCAATGATTTTAGGTAATAATGATTTAATAAACCATTCTGCTAAAATTTGATCCGGAATGAAAACTTTCACTAAACATCTTCTACGTCGCCATTCATGAATATGGTCAGAAATATATGTGGACGTCAATTGTTTCAATGAAGTTAATAATTTTGTGCCATTGTCATATGTGACAGGCGACTGAAAAATGAGTTAAGAAAGAAGTAGCCAACTGACTAAAATTATAAAAATATCCTTGTGGTAACTCAATGTCCCATTTGGCAGCAAGACCAAGAAGAGTACTTTGAAAAAGACGTAAGCGAATTGAATCATCAATAATGGAATTAGATGCACACCAGAGGTGATAAGTCATCAGATGATTTAACGGATCTTCTCCTGACTTACCCTCAAACTTTGGGATATCACTGGGCAATTTATTAGGCATTGGCGGCCAATACAGAAGATAATAAATCGGATCGTTCGTAAGGCACGACAAATCTGGTAAATCCAAAGTTGCAATAAATGGTAACTGACGGTTAGGTTCACGAAAACCTTGTGTAATGAGACCAACTCTAGGAGGAGGATATCTAGGATAACCTGGAATTGGATTTGCATTAGGAATATTATAACCTCCCGGAAAACGAGGATTAACCAAACCAAAATGGGGTTGTTGAGGTTGTTGATAATTATAGCCAAGGTACGGTTGACACTGTTAAACTGGATTTTGTATAGTAATACCAGATTGATACTATCCCTGGTACGGTTGACTTGTGGCAGTTGTACTTGGACCAGCTTGTCGTGTAGGCATTTGGACAGAAGTCTGAACCATAGGTCCTGATCGGGGCACAAAGACTTGAGGAGTTGACACTAATGCAGGAATGGTAGAAACCAGAGCTACTGATACTCCAAAAGTAGGTGGGGCAGATTGAACAGAAGCTGCAGTAGTTGCAGCAACAGATTGAGGCGGAGTTTGAGGTGAACTAGGCCCAGGCTGATGAACTACACCAGGTGTAGAAGTTTGAACAGTAGACTGCACAAGTTTCTGGGTCAGACCAGAAACCAAAGGCTGTTCGACTTGATTATATAACTACACATTAAGTTGCAAAGTCTATTGAATTTGAGAAGGATCCCACACCATATTCATTCTGGAACCCATAAAAGGTTGTACATAAGGAGAACCATAACCCAGTTGAACGTAGGGTTGATAATTAGGAGGTACATTTCTAGTTCCATGTAAAAATGGCTGACCAGAAGGTAGTTGGAAACCTTGAGTTGGGTACTGACCTGGAGGTTAATAACCCTGAGGAATGTATTGAATCTGGGGTTGATAAGCATCCTGTGGAATATGGGGTTGACCTTGGGGTATGTACTATCATGAAGGTTGAAAACCTTGAGGTAGCCCTCCAAACGGAAACTGACTACCTTGGGGTTGCCCCCCAGGCAATAACTGACTACCTTGAGGTTGCCCCCAGGCGGTAGCTGACTACCTTGCCTCCCAGGAAGTAACTGACTAACTTGAGGTTGAGGGTTTCGAAAACTACCAGGCATCATAAAAATATGCTCTGCAATAAACATTTTAGTTCCATTATAACCAGGTGATAACTCATGTTTAGTTGGTCAAGGAGTTGTTCTTGAAAAAGTACCAGAAAGCGACTGGTATCCCAAACAAATAGTAGGATTGCCATATAAAAATGTTTTTGGTGATTGGGAAAACATGGATGATTATCTTGACATGATTAATCAAGGATAATAATCTCTGGATGTATGATGAAAATAATCACACGCAAATAAAGAAAATTTCAATAAAAAGACCTAAAGTCTCTAAAGAAACAAATAATTGAAACAAACGCCTAACAAATCTAAGAGTTCAAACCACACACAAATAGTAACTTTTCGTACCAAAAACATTAGTTGGTGATGAAATCCAACGTCGCAGAATTCAATACAGAAAAGGTGGTTGGAATAGTTACCTCGACAACCTGCTTAATGAAACAGACTGACACAAGTTTCTTCACATAACCATCTCGAGTGAAGAGAACCCCCCAGAGAGTCGAAGTGAGTCTAGTCGATGTCTACTCTAGGTACAGTGAGACCTGTCCTTCACTGTCACCTTAGAAAAGAATCTTAATATTATGGTCACTAAGGTTACCAACAATAACAAATACAACTGGGGGAACAGTCTACGATCCGATCTAACGCGCAAGGGAAGAGTAACAAAGCTCAATCCCCTTGAAGGCTCCTCGACATGATCAATCCAAGATTTACCAACAAGTGACCCCAGGCTCCTCCACAATGGTTAATCTGAGGTTTACCATTTTTAATACGCGCAAATCTGCTATCTTACCCAATGAGACAGGCTTGATTGTCTCAAAGGTTCGGACATGATCTCGTGATTGACTCCTTTAAGAGGAGCTTCCCAGATTATATCAATTACAATTGGATTTATTTCCTACCACGAGATATAGCTACTTATTTGTTTTAACTATATTGGAGAGTTAATTACTCCCTACTCCAAGATACTAGCCTAAGCTATATTGGTGATAAGAGCCCTAGAAATAAAAAGATTGCTAGATCAATTTTAATTAAGCATTATTTTTATTGGTTGTTTCTTAAGTCAATAGGTATGGAGATGAAACTTTGATGGTGTGAATACTCAACTCCAAAAAAACTAAAAAATGCACCTAAAATGATAAACAATTCATTTTTCCTTTCAATGAATCTCTAGCTGAAAGAAAGAGTTGAGAATGCAATTCTTTGAAAAACAAATCTTTCCTTCAACATGTCAATGAAAAGAAAATCTTTTTGTCTGTTTCAATAAACTCAAAATGAGACTACTAATTAAAACTCACAAAAATAAATCCCTTTTCTTTTCAAACACTCAAAACTATAGAAAACAATTCTTTCAAAAGAGATTCTACAATTTCTAGAAAACACTCAAAACTATGAAAAATTAATCTTGAGATCTAAAAACTTCTAAAAATATAATCGATATAAAAGCTTCAAATATTTTTGAGGATGTTTTACTTAGTTATTTAGTAAACTAAGGATTAATTTGTTCAGAATAAAAAATCAATCAAAAACATCCAGCTATGTTTTCTTTTATAAAACTGAATTTCAAAACTTATAACCAAGTTCGTTCAAAGATTTGCAAAGAGAAACAAAATCTATTTCTCACAAAGGACAGATTTCACAAATAGGTCAGGCTCATCAAGAAGACAAAAGAGACCAGGGTGATCTAAGGTTTCTTAGGCTTGTAATCTCTGAGTCACTATAAAGACCAAGCAAAAATCAATCTAGGCATGCAAAACTTCTAGAAAATCACCTAAAACATAAATACCAATGGAACTTACTCACAAGAGACTTCTGAGAAGACATATGCAGATCTGGGCAAAGACTAAAAGTAATAAACTAATCTTAAACCTAACTGGATGAAAAGATTTTAAGTTTTTCAAAAATTTTGACAGGGTCCGCAGGCTTCCAGTGTAACTAGATGCGGTACGGCTCTATGCAGTAAAGTAACAGCGTGGAGATGTCTGCACTGTGTTATAAACAGAACGTACGGTCCTCTTTAAAATTTTGAAAAAAAAAACAATCCAGAACATAAAATCTACCCAATTCCACACACATCAAGCAAAAACCATAAACAAAAACAAGTTTCTCAAGTCAAAGACAAAGGAAAAACAAAAACCAAATTCAAGTTTCCCCAGCGGAGTCACCAATTTGTTGGCCGAAAAAATCGATCTTATAGACAAGGTTGATCTCCCTAGTATCAACATATATCTAGCAACAAGTAGGAAAAACAAATATACCTTTCTCTAAACATATTGTGATTCATTAATAAAAACTAAAGAGGTGTTTTAGACCCTACCTTAAGTCCAATGCTAGTTTGTGACAGCCATGCTCCAACCGTCCGAAAGAGTTTCCTTTTAATAACCTGTAATCACAAACAAGGACACATCAAATAACACCTGCATAGCTAATATAATAAATCATGTTCATCATGGTGATCAAGGAATCCATGACATAAACCATAAAACATAGCTTATTGAGAAAAATAAATTGATTGTATTAATTTTGAAATAGAAGAACTTTACAACCTTTGGTGCCTTGATGTTGTACAAGCTCTTCCCGGGGTCCAAATAGGAATCTCCTCTACTTTGACAAGCCTCACTCTCTTCCAAATGAGATCAAAAGGTATGTAATCTCTCCTCTCAAAAGCTCAATTAGGAAGACTAAGTTCTAGCACCATTTCACCTCAAAAATATTTAGCTTTCAACCTCTTCAGTAACCAGCTCAATGCTTCATTTTATAGTGCAAAGGAAGGAGGTTACAAGTCCACCATTGAAGGGATAGAGTCCTCCTTCAAAGGGATAAGCTCCTCACATCAAGGGGTTAGCTCTTTAAGGTATGGGATGCATGAAACTTTAAGGAGCGAACTTGCCACGTCAATATTCCCTCTAGAAGCTTCCAGAAATGACTCAAAGTGAGTTTTTAAGAATGTACTTGCGCCTTTTTAAATTTTACAGGGGTCCGCACCTATAACACAGAGACAGAGCGGTCAGGTGCGCACAGGACATGACTAATAGGTGTGGGACCACATGTAATGCTAAGAGAAGAAACATTTTGACAGGGTCTGCAGGCTTCTAGTGTAACCAGATGCGATACCGCTCTATGCAGTAAAGTAACAGTGTGGAGATGTCCACACTATACTATAAACAGAATGTGCAATCCTCTTAAAATTTAAAAAAAAAACAAAAAACAATCCAGAAACTAAAAACTACCCAATCCCACACATATCAAGCAAAAACCAGAAACAAAAACAAGTTTCTCAAGTCAAAGACAAAGGAAAATCAAGAACCAAATTCAAGTTTCCCGAGTGGAGTCACCAATTTGTTGGCCGGATAAATCGATCTTGCGAACAAGGCCGATCTCCCTAGTATCAATAGATATCTAGAAAAAAGCAAGACAAGAAAATATACCTTTCTCTAAACATGTTGTGATTCATTAATAAAAACTAAAGAGGTGTTTTAGACCCTACCTTAAGTCCAACGCTAGTTTGTGGCAACCATGCTCCAACCGTCCAAAAGAGTTCCTTTAAAGAACCTACAATCACAAACAAGCACACATTAAATAACACCTACATAGCTAATATAATAAATAATATTCATCATGGTGATCAAGGAATCCATGAAATGAACCATAAAACACAACTTATTGAGAAAAATAAACTTTATTATATTAACTTTGAAATAGAAGAACTTTACAACCTTTGGTGCCTTGATGTTGTACAAGCTCTTCCCAAGGTCCAAACAGGAATCTGCTCTACTTTGACAAGCCTCACTCTCTTCCAAATGAAATCAAAAGTTATGTAATATTTCCTCTCAAAACCTCAATTAGGAAGACTAAGTTCCAGCAACATTTCACCTCAAAAATATTTAGCTTTCAACCTCTTCAGTAACCAGCTCAATGCTTCATTTTATAGTGCAAAGGAAGGAGGTTACAGGTCCACCACTGAAGGGATAGAGTCCTCCTTCAAAGGGATAAGCTCCTCACATCAAGGGTTTAGCTCCTTAAGGTATGGGATGCATGGACCTTTAAGGAGCGAACTTGCCACCTCAAGATTCCCTCTAGAAGCTTCTAGAAATGACTCAAAGTGAGTTTTTAAGAATGTACTTGTGCCTTTTTAACTTTTACAGGGGTCCGAACCTATAACACAAAGACAGAGAGATCAGGTGCATAGGGGACATGACCAATAGGTGTGGGACCATAGGTAATGCTAAGAGAAAGTGCGGAATGAGAGTTTTAGAAATTTTTAAGGTCTTTCTCTTATTTTCAAGGCTTGATATGAAGAACTGAGGTTTAAGACTTGCAAAGGAGGAAAGTATGAGTGGTGATAGACTCACACTAATTGCAGAATGTCAAGATGACAATTTTTGTTCAACACTCACCCACCGGGGTACCGCACAAGTTTTAGGTTGGCAACAAAGTTTGGTTGCATCTACAGAAAGAACGCCTTACCAGAACCCATCAGGAACTTAGACCACTCCAACATGGTCCTTACACACATACCAAGGCTATGGGAAACAATTATTTGAAGCACCGCATTCCTCCATTCCTTTGCTTGCACTGAGTGTTCAATGTGGGTTGTCGTCGACCATGCTTCCCACCATTTCTGGACACATCAAAGATTTAAGAACAACTCACTAGAGACCCAGCTCAGCAGAAGCTTCCTCATCTCAGGGAGGAACTCAACGTAATGGGGACCATTGGTTCCTAAGGGGGGAGGAATGATCTAGGTGGATTTTGGTGGCCACCCACATATCCCATTTGGACCCCCACAACTGTCTCTTTCAGTTTTTCAGTTTGCTTAAGTATACCACATTTACTATTTTTAGCAGTTTTTCGGGTCCTGAACTTCTGGAGCCGTTTTGAGGCCCTAAACGATGTATTTGGGAAATATGGGGCAATATGGGTCCATGGACCCATGTTTCCCTTCCCAAAGCGATAGTGCTTGGATAGATATTTCAAATGAGCTATTGTACGCGTCAAACGGAGATCATATGCCAAAGTTACGACCCCGGGAAGTTGATGTACCAATTTATCCAAACAGGGCCCACAATTTGATGTTTCATCTTCTAGGGTTAGGTTTTGGGATGTGAAGGGATTCCATTGTTTCTCAATAATAAATAGGCCTTCAATCCTCATTGCAACATAGTTTAGAGGCATGTAGCCACCACATCTCTTCTCAGAGATAAGCTACCATCGCCCTAGTTGTTTATTTCTATTTTCTGTTTGTAAGAATATCTTTGTATTTTACGTTAATGAAATGAAGTATTATTTCTACTGCATCTTTGTGTTTATGGTTATCTCTATAATTTGTTGCATTCCTATTTAAATCTGGATCATTAAGATTAACATAAATTTCCCTTATGTGACTTCTACCAAAAGACTTTTCTTAAAACATAAATATAATTAGATATAGGGTCAATCAAAATGGAAACAAGTCAATAACATAGACTACCTTCCATCTCAATAATAAATGCCTAGTGACTTGTCTTCTTGATTTCACTGTTGTTTGGCACATATATCATGTCCCTAAATCTCACCAAACCATCTACTGTGAGATGATAATCCACATCCTGATCACCTATAATATGTTTTTCTAACCTATTCTTAAGTGTTGGTATCTATCATCCTATTTCCATACCTACAAGTTTTACCCCAACAATTTTGTCCCATGTAAACTCATAGATGCAATGTGATTTACCTTCACTTTTCTTCTAATATCATCTATAACCTTGTTCTACTTTCTCCTAATGCACATGATCTCAAAGTCAAACTCATTAAGTGTCGCCAACCATCTAGCTTGCCTAACATTGAGATTAGGTTGGTCAAATAAATATCTCAGTGAAATGTGATCACTCATCAAAATGATCCTCCTACCAAGAAGATAGTGCCTCCATATCTCCAATGCATGAATGATTGTTGCCAACTAATTATCTTGAGTCACAGAATTATGCTCATTCTCATTCAATTTCCTTGGCTCATAGCATAGTACATGTCCCTACTACATAAGGAATCCACCAAGTCCACTCTTTCAAGCATTTGTACACACCACGATCTCTTTATCTGGATATTCAGTATTTATCACTGGAGCATTTGTAGGCAACTGCTTCAACTGCTCAAAATTTGTTGCACATTCTTTTGTCAATTTGAACTTATTTCCATTCCTATGCAAATATGTAAGAGGATAGGTAATCCATGAGAACTTCTTGATGATCCCCCTATAGTAACTGGCTAACCCCATGAATAATCTGACCTCATCCACATTCCTAGGAGCTACCCATTCCATGAGAGCTTTGATATTTTCCATGTCCACTTCTATACCTTCCTCTGAAACAACATGTCCTAAGTAATGAATTTTTTTCTGAAAGAAACTACATTTACTAATATTGGCATACAATTGATGCTCCCTTAATATTCATAACATTATGGCCAATTGTTTTGCATGCTCTTCCTCATTCTTATAATATATCAATATATCATCAATGAATACTATCACAAACTTCTCTAGATAAGGGTGAAAGACATTATTCATCAAACACATGAAAGTAGTTGGAGTATTAGTCAAACCACAAGGAACCACAACAAACTCATAATGCCCATACATCATCTAGAATGTGGTTTTTTAGATGTCCTCTTCTTTCATGGGTATGTGATGATATCTTGATCTCGGATCAATATTTGAGAACACTATTTCCCTTCAACTGATCAACTAAATCATTAATCATTGGCAACAAATACCTGTTCTTGATTGTCACCTTGTACAACTACTTGTAATCAAGGAAAAACCTAAGAGTATTGTCCTTCTTCACAAGCAACACTAGTGCACCCCATGGTGCTACACTTGTCCTTATGTATCCCTTGTCAAGCATTTTTGTCAACTACAACTTCAGTTCCAGTAACTTTGGAGTGCTCATCCTAGTAAGGTTCCTTTGATATTGGTTTTGCTTCCGCTACCAACTCAACAAAAAATTCCACTTCCCTATGAGAAGGTGAATATGAAATATCTGTTGAGAATACATCCTAAAATGGCTGAAAAGTCACATACATCTTCAAGAATTTTACATCCTCCACGTCCTTACCTTTATCACTCGAGACATGCATTGCAAATAATACACACCCTTTTTGACAACTACACTTTACCTATTGTTGATGGTGCTAGAAATTTGTCAACCAAGGAGATCTCCCTGATGTGAACTCTCAGTTAGACCTCACACTGTTTGGAATAGGAGCCCCATCCAGAGTATCATCCTAGTTGCCACATATTCTTATATATTTTCCTTGGATTTAGTTGTCTTCAAGAAAGAGAAGCATGTATGTACCTTTGTGAAAAGAAAGTAAGTGAGGTTGGTGAATGTTTAGTTGTAGTTGTATCAAGGGTCATCTACTATGGAGGGAGGAAAGATTAGCCTCTAATAGAAAGGTAATAATACCACCCTAATAGAGGCACACACAAGAGAAATGATAACTGCCTAACATTAAGGATAATAGTCCACATAGATGCAACGATTGTTACGCCTATTACAACACATTCTATTAGATAAGCACTAAAATAACTGAAATATTTTAACTACTTTATAGTAGGTGAAAGAAAACATGAATCATAAATATTCATAGAACAATCTTACAAATATTCACAATCCATGCATGAAAACATGTCGACCATCAAGCTTCAAGTATTAAGTAAAAGTCTCAATATACATGAATACAACGAACATCACTAGCTCCAATAGTGGAGCATTGGAGCCACAACTTACTCCCAAAAAGTGCTAACTTTGTCTCTCTGATGCCTCGTGGGAGAACCAAGGCAAAAATTCTTTTTCATGAATACTGAGGGTGTATATTTGACAAATGGGGTGATACTTCATCTCCCTTATGACTCTTGGACTACCCTCATGATTGTTTGACTTCTCATTACTTTTTGACTGCCTACATGTGTCTTCATATTACATAGATGACTCTTGGAAATTAATTTTACATTATATTTTCCAATATAGAATTTACATAATTCACAAATGATGTGGCACATCATGACTCATGACGTGACATGACATTGATGACATGGATTGCATGATGACATGGCACTGTCAAGCTAATCTTCGTTGCTACTTTTTCTTCAATAAGAGATTTCCAATGCTTCATCATCATGAGAGATATGCTTTGTTCTTCATATCAACCCTCCCAAGGGTATTAAATAAAATGGAGTCTTCATGCGGTCCCCATCTTTGATATTCTATTGTATTCTAGTGTTGTTTCATCTTCTTGTCTGACTATCATGTAATATCCTCAGTTGGTCAGGTGTCTTCTAGCATATCCTCCTTCTCCTTCTCCTTCTTCATCATCTTGCTAGAGCATGATAGAGTAATTTCATCTGTAATACACTCATGCCAAGATGAAATCCATCTAATAATCCACTCAGCACCAAACAGATAGACATAGGATAGACACCAAATAGAATCTTCTATGAATAACATCAAATGTTACAAATTTCATAATTATGGACACATAGCTTGTAACTGCAGGTACAAGATGGAATCAACCAATAACGAAAATCTTGACAATGAGAATAATAAGGTTTTGAATGGAAAACAAGTATAAGATGAGTAGGGAAAGTAAGAAGGCAATAAGTTCCCAACAGTTAGGCTTTGATGATTTGTAATGGATTGTGAGGAATCAACATCTACTTTGGTTAATGGTTCGATTCAAGACGGTTCATTAAATGACACACTATTCTAAACAACTCAGCTTATCGATTCCTAGAAATTTGAAGATGAGGAGTCTATGCAATAGTATATGACAAAAGTCTATGATTGACAGATGGGTAGTTTTAACAAGATGGTAGTTTCATTACATGTTCAGGTGGAGAAGAATAGTTGAAGTATTACAGATTCAAGAAAGGAAGCGCTAACAAGAAATATCTATGTGAAAGTGGATCAAGACAATCTAACGAGTATCGATATATCTCAGCGGGATAAAGGAATATTCATATATCAAATCAATTACATCAAGGAAATACTCAATAAATTAAAGATGGAATACTGCAAGCCTATCCTTACCCCCACGGTAACAGGTTACAAGAAGATTCATCAAAGGATGTGGACCAAAGGTTGTATGGATCCATGATTGGTAGTCTCTTATATGTGATAATCTCTTGGCCAGATGTGATGCAGGCAGTTGGGCAAGTAGGCTGCAGGGAAAATTTTAAGGATGAAAATTTACCTTAAAGTTTAGATAACTTGACGAATCTCACTAATCCATAATATTAAATCTATAAAATGTTTGATGATAATTTTGTAAAACTCTTCAAA
>APFE031573100.1:195789-234289 GCA_000404065.3 Pinus taeda
TGCAGAATGTCGCATGTATATTTGGAATGAGTATAATTTTAGGAGATCTTTCAGAAATGGATACTCCAGAAATGATCATAATATCAACAAATTTGATCATTTGAGAGATGATGTAGAATGTTACAAATGTTACAATTTTTGACATATTTCTAGGGACTATGAAGTTCCAAACATGTATAACTATTATCGGCAAAACCCTAGAAAAAAAATTGTAGGATCACGAGATAGACACCGAACATAATATTCTATGAATAACATCGAATGCTAAAAATGTCATAACTATGGACACATAGCTCGTAACTACAGTTACAAGATGGAATGAACCATGAATGAAAAGATTGCCGACGAGAATAACAAGGTTTGGAAACGAAAACATGTACAAGATGAACAAGTACAAGATGAGCAAGAAAAGCAAGAAGGTAATCAGCTCCCAATAGTTCTGCTTTCATAATTCATAACAGTTTGTGAGGAATTAATAGCTTATTTGGTTAATGACTCAAGTCAAGATGGTATGTTAAATGACACACTATTATCAACAATTTAGCTTATCGACTCCTAGAAATTTGAGGATGAGGAGTATATGCAATAGAATATGACACAAATCTACAATTGACAGACGAGTAGTTTGACCAAGATGGCAGTTTTATCACATGTTCAAGGGGAGAATAATAGTTGAAGTATTACACATTCAAGAAAGGAAGCATTGAGAAGAAATATCTATGTGAAATTGGATGAAGACAATCTAATGATTATCAAGATATCTCAGCAGGATAAAGGAATATTCAAATATCAAATCAAGTACATCAAGGAAATGCTCAAGAAATTCAAGATGGAAGATTGCAAGCCTATCCTTTACCCCATGGTAATAGGTTACAAGAATATTCATTAAAGGATGTGGACCAAAGGTTGTATATATCCATGATTGGTAGTCTCATATATGTGACAACCTCTCGGCCATATGTGATGTAGGTAGTTGAACAAGTAAGAAGATTCAAAGAAGCACCAAAAGAATCTCATATCATTGTCGTTAAAAGAATTATTTGATATATTAAGGGCACAACGAAATATGGTCTGTGGTATCCCAAATGAAATTATCTAGTCATCCAAGCTTATACAAATGAATATTGGGTAGTAATTGTTGATCATCGTAATAGTACTAGTGGAGCAGCGTTCTACCTAGGTGGTTTTCTTGTCTTGTGGTTAAGAAAAAAGTAGTCTTCAATATTGTTATCCATAGTGGAATCACAATACTTCGTGGAAAAAACTTGTTGTACTAAAGTTTTATGGATGAAGAAAACCTTGCAAGATATTTAGGTTAAGTTTGATGACCATGTTTCCATCTTCTGCAATAACACCAGTGCCATTAGTATCTCCAAAAATCATGTGATGCATTCCAAAACAAAGCACATCTTGATCAAATATCAATTTTTTTAGAGAGAAGATCACTGAAAAGAATATCAAGCTTGAATATGTTGGCACAAAGGAACAAATTGTTGACATCTTTACCAAACCTTTACCTGGTGAAGCATGTGAGTATCTTCTCAAAAATCTTTGGATTTTCCTAAGTTCTCATTAGAATCTTTCTCTTACCTAACTAACTAGAAAGGGGGAGTGGAGGTGTGTACAGGTCCGTGGGATGACAGTTTGTCATGGGGAGTTGCCCTTTTCCATTGATGACAAATGGGGAGAGAAGGAAATAGGAAGAGGTGTCATGATCACAAGGGCTGTACTTATGTTTCCATGAATGCCAAAGGGGGAGATTGTTGATCACTGGTTGTCATTGATGTCAACCCAAGCAACACCAAGGGCTACCTCGATCTTGCAAGGAAATTTTGACTTGAAAAATTAATCTATCCTGAGTCAAGTATCTTCTAGATAGATTCTACTCATCAACATGTTTCCGTTTATATATGGCTCCCCACGTAATTCTTCATGGTTTGAGATATATTCATGTTTCAAGTTAGTAACCCCAGTTAGTGGGCTAAAACCCTATGGGGTTGTGGCATGGAACTCATAATTGGTTGTGATCATTGAATAGTCAATAATTAATAATATTTTCTTTTCTCCTAAATTACCTCCAATGTTCACTTGTTGAGGACCCTATCAACTCAAGACATTCATATAAATAGTGACCCTCATATCCTCTTCTAGTGGGGATTTTGTGGCTTCAAACAATTCATCATGGAATTTTCGCTATAACATTTTTATGCGAAGATTTAGAAGATGAAATTAAAACCCATGTGACCCAAAATCTTGGTGAACCTCGTGACCGAATTTTAGATCTTGTTTCTCTATATTTTTGGAGATATGATTTGCAGAATTTAGGGTTTTTATAGGCTCCTAAATTTTATGTCAAACAGGTGATGTTGGGACAATCATCATAACTTTCACTCTGAGCATTCGACTCAAATTTCATAAATATTGAAAGAAATATGATAGACTGTAGTTTTCTGGGTATCGTTTTTAGGGCTGAAGGTTGTAACAGTGACACGTGGAATTGTGTACAAGTTCAATATACTAAACTAGTCTATAATTACATCATCATGGGAGATTGGACATAACCCTTCTTGTAGAATCCATTCTTGATCAGACATGTGGGGTTGGAAAGAGGACTCAGAGTGCTACCACAGGATAAATTTAAGACCCTTGAGATCTAAAATTACATATAAATAACAAATACAATATTGAGCTCCTAGAAGGCAAGAAAAAGCATGCATTCAAGGGTCATTGCAGTAAGGACCACACATCAATACTCAAGGGTAAGTCTCCTACAAAAAGGTATGTATGATCTGTGTTTACATTTTAATTTTGAGTATCATCTCTGACATATGTTTTTGCAGGACAATGTAAATATATACAGGGTCTTGGTTATACCTCTATGTCTCTATCCATCACAATTAGTTTTGATACCACATTTCAGATGTCCTATTCTCGATACTATACATTTGATGCTACATATTCTTGATGCCACACCAAGTCTAGTAAATCTATATGATGTTGTAAGTTCATGTTACTTGTCTTTTCATAGTTGATAGATTGGTCTCTGTTGTTTGAATTAGAGCTTGGTCCATCACAAGTCAAGGGTCTGTCGTCAGTTTTTATTGTATATATCTTTAGGTCAATTTTGGATAGAGTCTTGCATAGAATCTGGGCCTATATCATGTGTGGGAGTATTTTTATACTACTGCAACAAGTCAACAACTAAAGTGAAAATCACAATTCATGTACGCATTGTAATTTTAATTTGTATCTATTCATTATTATGCACTTACATGTGTTTTGTAGGCAGAGGTAAGTTTAAGGGTATTTTATTTTGTTTGGGATTGGTTTCGCCAAGCAAATTTTGCATGCAGGTGGAAGAATATTCAAGTACAACATCAAGCAAGAATTTAAGAGCAGAAGTATAAAGTCAAAGGAAGAATTGTAGTGGGACATTCTTGAAGAAATGACAACCATGCAGATATCGTGAAGTATTGTTAAAGCCAAGAGTCATCACTGTAAATTTGTAAAAGAGTCATTTATAAAAGAGTCAACATTGTAAAAGAGTCATTTCTAAAAGAGCCATCACTGTAAAGTTGTAAAAGAGTCGTTTGTAATAGAGTCATCATTGTAAAAATTGTAAAAGAGTCATTTGTGAAAGTGTCATTCTGCCTAGAGTAGAAGAGGCAGTGTTGGGAGGTATAGGAGTCACTGTTGGGATGTTGTCATGGTTGGGTTGTGGGTCATAAAGTTATTGGGTATTTTTTCAAATACATAAAAATCATCGTACAACTTAATGTATCATGGATTTTTGTCCTTATTATGGGAATCCAGAATATTATCTTATTTAAGTCATTATAGGGTGGCATGGAGGTGGTAGGCAGGTGTATGAAGTCACCTATAGGTTAGGTCTTGTGAACACTTCAAGGTGGTAGGGTGGTGCTAGGGTGAGTTGTAGATCGCTAGGGTGTTTGGGCATCCATTCAGTTCGTTACTAAAGAAGCCAGGGCATTGGGGTGTCCTTCTAGTGGGAGCTAGAGAAGAATTCTTTTCTACAATTCTAGGAAGTTGTTTCTTTCATTTCAGTTGGTGCTGAATATTAAAGAATTTATTGGAAAAGCATTTGGTGGTTTTTGACCCAAATTGGGTTTTCGACCTAAAATTATTGTGCCTACTATGTTCTTTTATTTACTATTATTATTGGATAAACATTAATAATAATTGGAGATTAACTAATGCTATGAAAATATTTAAAAGTGTTAATTTCTAAGGAATACTGATTCACCCCCCTCTCAGTATTTCCAACAGATTAAGCCATGAGACTGCACAATGTGTAATTTAGGTTGGGTTGAGCAAGGAGATTATGCAGTTTGGGAGCTTAGTGAGTTAGGCTGAGGGGTTGAAAATTGATTCTGCCTACTATGCAATTTTGGAAGGAAGAGTAGGATAAGTGATTATGTAGTTCAGGAGCACAAGGGCTAGGCTTGAGGTTAGGGACTACATATTGCATAGTTGAGGCCAGGTTGGAGGGTTGAATTGCATGATTTTGGAGGCCAAGTTCCAGGCTTGAGCAATAAAAATACATAATGTGCCATCCTTAGAGATAGGAACTATGCATTACACAGTGTCAAGAGGCGAGGTTGTGACTAAAGGGTTGAGGCTATGCAATGCGTAGTTCAGGAGGACCAGATGAGGCTAAGTTTATTAATTGGAGAACTTTCAGAATTTAACAAAGTGTGGGATCGATGAAGCTGATGTGAATGATGATAACACTTGACTATGATAAAAAACTTAGAAAACTTGATGAAACAACAACATAGTTCATCCAAGACACATTTTTATCGGGAAAACTAGTGTCCATTCAGAGCTACTAGTCCCACTAATACAGGTAGCTATATTAGAAACAAACAAACTAAAGTCACTTGCGTTTTCCTTTATGAGAAATAGATGAGAGAGAAGCAGAGAGTACCAACCTCAATCTTTCACTTGGCTCCTTGCTTGTTTCCTCTCCCCTTTGACAGAGCTTTGCCACTCTTTCCTTACTTGTCTCACTTCAAAGAACACTTGTAGAGTCAAAGTAGCATAATACCATCAAAGCATAGAGATATATACTCATAAACAATATAGGATCAGATATATATTAACCATACAAATGCATATATCAACGCAAGATTCAGAGATACACAAGAATATGGATGAAAACTCAAATAGCTTTATTGATAGAAGTAGTAGAAGAGAGCTTTACAACCCATTGATCTGACCCAGTGCCATCCTCCCAACATGAAAGTTCTCTTCACCTCATGAAAAGCTAGATCACCCAAGACTATGATGTTCCACAGAGAAACCAACATCACTTCCTTACAAGATACAAAATTCCAGCCTTTGGATCTCTAGGATGAGGGATCCATATATAGATATTTGCAGGTGGGTGAGTCAGCTTCTAGGATTTTGATTAGTTTCATTTCTATGATATTTCTTGGTTCCACTTGGAGATTTCATGATCTCTTACTCATCCCTGGGCGAATTTAGAGAGGCAAGTGTCAAATGGGCAGTTTCTAGAAGATTCTCTAGGTTTGCACCTAGCCAACTACCTCTGCCATTTGTCTGCTCTCGCTCATAACACTCTACATAAGGGATTTTTAGTATGCATCACACTTTCTGCATGTAGTAGGTGAGATGCATCGCACCCTTAGCACTGAGCAGTCTGTATGGTCCAGTTTTGAGCAGTTCTGAGTAGTTTTTCAGGGAGAACTTCTGGGAGATGATGTAATCAACTGACCTTGTTCCTTTAGGGTATGAAACAGCACTTTTAGGGGCTTATAAGCCCTTGTTTTATGGACATAGGAGATTGGGGTTGCAGTGCCCAAGTATGTCTATAACAGTTGCCCACTAAAGCATGAGGTTGTAAATCTTTTGATGTCAGGTGAAATGCTTTATCATGAGGATCCGAGGTTTTTCAAACTAGAAGGTGACCTATAATAAGATACAATACATTACATTATCTTCATAATATTTTCATGATCTAGCTGAGGCGGGCATTCCCATGCTCAGCTTTATAAATTCATTTTCATGTACATAGGACAGACAACCTTCTGTGTGGAAAACTGATGATTCTGGTAGAGCCATCATCCCTTAGCTTGGATGATTATCTATGCAGTTATGATGTACATTTGATGTCTTTATTTTCCTGAATATATCGCAGCCCAGATGGATGAAACTAGATCTAGGGTCTTCAAGCTTGTTCAATCTTTGCCCGAAGTACAAGTCGATCCATGTGAAAGGATGACATGACGTCGAACATGGAAAGACATCGCCTGATTACCAGCCAATGATGTAAGTTGTTAACAAGCGCAAGAAGAATCACCAATAATGATAATGAGCCTCAAGGTATGGTAGTACAATTCACTTGGTGTGAATACATGAGTTGATGTCGAACACCACGCAAAATCTCCCGGTTAAAGGCCATCGATGTAAAACTGTCGCTGAAAGTGAGAAACTTGCCATTGACGCATACAAGCTTCAAAGTACTAAAACGGTTGTTCCTAAGTCAACTTCTTATATAATG
The DNA here is from genome assembly GCA_000404065.3 of Pinus taeda. Classification (NCBI taxonomy): domain Eukaryota; kingdom Viridiplantae; phylum Streptophyta; class Pinopsida; order Pinales; family Pinaceae; genus Pinus; species Pinus taeda. The sequence continues at coordinate 202,334 of APFE031573100.1, forward strand.
AGCTGATGTCGATAAGAAGTGACTCGTCATAGGAGGGCCTTAATGAATCCCACATCTATGACATGAAATGGAGCAAATGATTTTGTGGAGGTGAAAACGATCTGATGATGCAAGGTTCAGGGTGGCGGTCATGAATGAATGAAGCATGAAGGTATTGAAACAGATGAGATGTAAGCTGGGTTTGTGAATTCTCTGAGCGACTTCTCTTGAACATTAAGGAATTTAGACTTCTGTGATCCATAACATTGTTTAGAGAATCTTCGACAAAATCACATAAGTATTCTTTTGTCGACGCGTTTTGAACCAACCAGTGTGGTTCATCATCAGGACAAGTTGAAGATCAAATCCAGCTTATCTTGTTTAAATAGTATGTGCAGAGACTCCAACGACTATTTTTGACCTAATGACCCAAGTCAAACCAATAATATTCATGATATATTTTTATTTATTTTTATTCTAAGAAATAGTTAAATTTGGTAATTTATATAATAAAATATTCATTTGTTACTAGTATATATATATATTCAAAAACCTAACTAATTCATATTAAATTAATATCCTTGGTATATCATAAATTTATTTAATAATATTTATACCTAATGGCCCAATTTCAACTTAAATTAATATATTTTATATAAATAATTTAATAATTTATAGTTATTAAGTAATTTAATAAATTATTATTCCAATAATATTATTACACTTAATATTCTAGATATATTAAAATACTATTATTCTTAGAAACTAGTTAAATTAGGTAAATTCTATAACTAAAGTATTATTAGTTAATGGCTTGTTTATTAATAAATGTATGCATATGTACCAAAAAACAACTAACTCAAACTAATAATGGTACATCATATATTTATTTAATAATACTATTTATTTATCATCTAAATCTAAGGTCCATTTAAAGCCAAATTAATGAATTATATCCTCTATCAAGGTATAATTTTATAATTTATTTAATAATTTATTAAGTAATCTATATTCATTTAATAATTTATTCATAAAATAATTATATTATTACATTTAAATACATGAAATAAGATAAAGATACCAATAGTATGTTATAGGCTTGTAATTAGTATTTTCAATCCTATATGTAGAAATCCAAATTAACTATTTCATGAATATCAATATTCTGATTATAAAATAATTGATTAAAAGAAACCCTAAAAGAAAATAAGGATAATACATTCAAAGGTTCGAAAATAACTCATAACCTACTAATAACTCAAAGGACGAATAATAATAGGACTAACTAAACTAAAGCATTAGGGAAGACGAGGAAGAAATCCAAGGAACAAAGGGACCAACTGCCGAAAACCATCAAAAAGGAGAGGGAAAAACCCTAAGACCCAACATAAAGGGGACAGAGGAGGCTAGGAAGACAGGGCTGGGACCCAGCAACTGCTAATCTTCCAGCCATCATCCCTATTAAGATTGTTCGGCCTTTTCTCAATCTCCAGGGCATCTCTAAACTTGCGATGGTGAAACTGCGCAACCTTAGCAATGACCTGAGCATCTTCAATACAGACATGATGCATCGTCTTCCCGGCATGTTCAGCCAGGGCTGAGGACTTGGTCCTGCCATGCCTTAGGTCGGCTGAATGCTCACTAATCCTTTGATTAATCGAGCGACCCGTCTCACCAATATATGGTGTCCCACAGGAACACAGAATGACATAGACGCCCTTCATGTCTTTAGGGTCAACCAGATCTTTTACAGACCTGAGGGAGCCAGAGATAGTATTGAGAGGTCTAAAAGCTACAGGCACATCGTATTTCCTCAGAATCCTCGCAATCCTATCAGTGGTCCCTTTGATGTAAGGCAAGTTTACACCCATGACACGATCTTTAGGATCCCTACGGGTTGACGTCTCCTTCTTGGCCTTGAGGAAGGCTTTTTGACCCAGGTGTCTACTGTAGCCATTCCTCATGAAGACATCTAGAAGATGAGCCTTCTCCGTTTCCAATCTCTCTTCATCGGAAATTCTAACAGCATGGGTGGCAAGCGTGCTTAGAACCCCTAACTTCTGAGCGGGGAAATGATGGGACGAAGCATGCAAGTATTGCTCAGTATGCGTCTTCTTTCTAAACACCCGATGAGAAAAGGAACCATCCACATTCTTAGAGATGAGAACATCCAACAACGGAAGACACCCCTTGTCTTCTTTTTCCATCGTGAATTTTATGGCGGCGGACTGGTTATTGAGATGATTGAAGAACCGATCCAGCTCATCAGGACCATGCGACCACACAACACCAGTGTCATCAACGAATATTTTCCAAAGCTTTGGTAAAAGTCGAGAGGAGGCCAAATCCTTAGACTCAAAATCCTCCATAAAGATATTAGCGACGATAGGGGACAAGGGGGAGCCCATGGCAACTCCGCAAGTCTATTCATAGAATTCACCCTTGAAGCTGAAAAAGGTGGAGGTAAGGCAAAGCTCAACCATCTTAGCCGTATCAGGGTCGGTGAGCTTATTAATCACCTCCATGGCCTCATTGATGGGAATGCAAGTGTAAAGAGAGATCACGTCGAAACTTACCAGAATGTCCTCGGGCTCAAGCTTAATTATCTTAAGATCATCAATAAAAGAAGCCGATTCTTTAACGAAGGACTCAGTCTGACCAACCAAGGGCTTCAACTTTGCAACGAGGAATTTAGCCAGTAGGTAAGTCGGACCACCAATGGTGTTGACAATGGGTCTTAGGGGGACCCCTTCCTTATGGACCTTTGGAAGGCCATAGATCCTAGGAGCGATGGGGTTTCCCTCAATAAGCTTCTGGGACAAAAGAGCAGTGGCATTGCACGACTTGATCACAAGGGAAACCGCTCTGGAAACCTTTTTAAGGGGATTTTTCGAAAGCTTCTTATAACTCCCACTGTTACAGAGATGATCGAGCATCTTATTCCTATAATCACTTTTATCTAGGAGGACGGAAACCCCACCTTTATCCGCTTTTAAGACCACGACGTCACGATTATTGTTCAAGGTCTTAAGAGCCTCAAACTCAGCTTTGCTGATATTGCTATGGGGAGGCTTGGCCCTCCTCAGGGCAACGACACAGTCCTGCCTAATCGTGTCTTTAATCTTGTCAGGAAGGTTCTTAATGCCATATTCCACATCACAAATGATGTCTTCAACCGGGATTTTTCCGGGTGCTAAGGCAAAATTAAGACCTTTTCCTAAGAGACTAAAGACCGTAGGGGGAAAGGAGAAACTAGACAGGTTTAACACCTTATTTCCCTGAGGGAGAGAAATCGAAACTCTTATGGAATCATCCAAATTATCAACCTTACTAAGACGGTTAAAATTCTCATTTGAAGCTGAATTATCAAGACCCCTTTTTTTATAACAAAATTTATTAAGATTAATTGACTTCTTATCATATATTTTATCTCTACTCTTACCCTTATAATTTCCCGCGTTAACATCATCATCCTTATTAATATAACCCTTGCTCCTATAATCTCTATCGTTAGCATCATAATCGTTATTAGAATAACCGTTGCTCGTATTCTCCTTATGCCCATAATATATTTTACCTAAACTATTACCCTTATAATTCATAGCGTTAACATCACAATCAGCGAAACTGAAAGGGATTGGTAGTGTTAACTCCAAAAATGGATGGTACGGAGGAACAATGGTGATATGACCATTGAATGGAATAACCCAACCTGACTCAATCATGGTGATGGAGTGAAAGTGTCATGTTCAAGAGCAACCTGCTACCAATAAAGTTTCTTCAAGTTTTCTTCCCAATTTTTCCCCAATCATTGCTGACTAGTACCTATTTATTTTTTTCAAGCTTGAGGAGGATAACATATGATTGTTCTATAATTTTCCCTTCAGGAAAACCCGTCACTATGTTTTAACGAGCCTAGTGACAGTGAAACTCGCTCTTGTCTGCATGGACAAGTTTGTCGCTATTGTTTTAATGAGTTTAAGGACAACGATAACTCGATCCTTTTCAATTTTAGAGAGTCTAAAAAGAGATGGAAAGGAAACTCCAGTAATCCTTTTTCGTAATATAATCCCTTAAGTCGGAAAAAGTATAAAAATAATACAAAAGGGATGAATTTTTGATAGTTTTAATGAGCCGAACAAGACAAGCGCTCGATCTTTTTGTGTGATGATCCCTCAGGTCCAAAAATATTAAAATATAGAGGAAGGATGGCACTTCCAATCACTTTAACGAGCTAGAGAGGCCAATTTGTCAGCAATGTTTTCATATTGTACGAGTCAGATGAAAAGAGCTTAAAGGAGACTCGTTTTTTGAGGAACGAGTGATGTTTTCGGATAGCAGTTGGTTCTAGTTAAGGTTTGGAGCTTTTCAATCATGGTAGTCTAGAGAAGATGGCTAATAGAATCACTCGTTGCAGCTATTCCTCAAAAGGGGTAAAGAATCAAATGGAGGAGTATAATCGGCTAGAAAGAGTGGAGGTGATGGTAAGAACACGACCAAGGCTCAAAAGTTGATGATTATGCAATCGCAATGGTTATTTACCGAACGATGGGTTCATTTTTCAATGAGCTTAAACTCTGGGGGAACATATGCTCATTCCTAGGTTTATTTTTTAACGAGCTTGAACTTCATGTAAAAATACTCATGCTAGTCATAAAATAAGGATGTCTCATCGATAGGTTCCTTTTTTAGGGATCTTGCCCCATTCGAAATTTTGCTCCGCGGCCTTTTTTTATGCAAGCTAGGAATGACCAACGTATGAGTTTAAAGGGTTAAGAAGCTACAAACTAAGAAAATAAATGGTCACTTTTCACTTGCATGTAAAAAGGTTTGCATTCCCCCAGGTATAAATAAGTAGAGTTTCCAGGTCACGATAAAGAAGTTCTTGCATTAGCAAGATTGTTCCACCCACGTAGTAGACAAAACACTTCCTTGGCTCTGTCCATAGAAATGGACGAAGGTGATTCCATTTCCAATCACCTAACCTTTGATGAGGGAATCCTATTCCAGTCTAATCCCATTTTCATAAACAGACAGGTTTGTCAGACTAGTCATATATCCTCCGCGGAAACCTACCTTATAACTAGGGTTTTCCTGCTGAAGCAGAACAGGGCGCATGCCTCCTAAGTTTAGTCACATTCACTAAATCACTCGTGTTCATCAGTTGGATTCACTTAAGATTGATGAGACATTCCTTGTGCAAAAAGACCAGTTAGGGATGGCACTTGACTAACATCTACGTTTGAACCAGGGAATGAAAGCTGGTCTACGAGCTGGACCACTCTCCCTTCATGTGGAAAACACATCACTTGAAAGAGTGAGGAAACAATAGCTGCCATGCTATAAATGTAGTCACACCCAAGGAGAAGATTGTAATCTAAGGTTCCTTGGACTACCATCACATTCAAATAAATAGTTTTCCTTCTCAAAGTTATAGGCAAACTTGGAAGGATCCCTAATGGTCAACTGGTTCCTTTGTTGAAGCCTGATAGATTTCGAATCTCAGGCAGAAGCGATGGCGAACCAAGTGCTTTCCAAGCAGTTGAGGAAAGGATACTCATAGAAGCCCCTTCATCTATGATAGTACCAACCATGATCATTCTGTAAGCTTGTACTATGATTCAAAATGGTACATTAGATGGTAGACGAGGTCTGCCTAGTAGATTCCAATCGAAGGAAACGACTAGATTGCTTGGAGGAGGCACTGAATAAACGGTCAAGTAAATATTCAATGAACTTCCTTCCTGCGGTAAAGGAATGGGTATATTACCTCCTGAAGACAAGACTGGGTCGACTGCCATCTCGACCTATTGACTTTGGTCCCCAGTATAGTCACCATTTTGTTATCAGGAAAACTACTATCCATTCAGAGCTACTAGTCCCACTAAGACGGGTAGCCATCTTAGAAACAAACAAACTAAAGTCACTTGTGTTTTCCTTTATGAGAAATAGATGAGAGAGAAGCAGAGAGTACCAACCTCAGTCTTTCACTTGGCTCCTTGCTTGTTTCCTCTCCCCTTTGACAGAGCTTTGCTACTCTTTCCTTACTTTTCCTGCTTCAAAGAACACCTGTAGAGTCAAAGCAACATAATACCTTCAAAGCATAGAGATCTATAATCATAAAAATATAGTATCAGATATATATTAACCATACAAATGCATATATCAATACAAGATTCAGAGATATACAAGAATATGGAGGAAAACTCAAATAGCTTTATTGATAGAAGTAGTAGAAGAGAGGATTACACTCCATTGATCTGACCTAGTGCCATCCTCCTAGCATGAACGCCCTCTTCACCTCATGAAAGGCTAGATCACCCAAGACTATGACATTCCACAGAGAAACCAACAACACTTCCTTACAAGATACAAAATTCCAGCGTCTGGATCTCTAGGATAAGGGATCCATATATAGATATTTGCAGGTGGGTGAGCCAACTTTTGGAATTTTGATTAGTGTCATTTCTTTAATATTTCTTGGTTCCAGTTGGAGATTTCATGATCTCTTACTCATCCCTAGGAAAATTCAGAGAGGCAAGTGTCAAATGGGCAGTTTCTAGAAGATTCTCTAGGTTTCCACCTAGCCAACTGCCTCTGCCATTTGTTTGCACTCGCTCATCACACCCTAAAAAAGGGATTTTTAGTATGCATCACACTTTCTACATGTAGTAGGTGAGATGCATCGCACCCTTAGCACTGAGCAGTCTGTATGGTCTAGTTTTGACTAGTTCTGAGTAGTTTTTCACGGAGAACTTCTAGGAGATGATGTAATCAGCTGGCCTTGTTCCTTTAGGGTATGAAACAAAAATTTTAGGGGCTTGGAAGCCCTTGGTTTATGGACATATGAGATTGGGGTTGCAGTTTCGAAATATGTCTATAACACACATGAACAAAGTACTTTCCTAAGTGTGACAACTTTGCAATGACTCATGACAAGTGTGACAATAAAGATGTACTTTGCGATCACCATGACACTACTTGTGTGACAGTGCTTGAAACTTTGGGAGATATTTCTATGCATGTTTAAATGGTAATTACAACTCATTAACACAAAGATTACCACTTGAAACCACCAAAACTATCTTTTGTGTGTTGTGCTACACTACTCATGCTACAAGACGTCATTTACTATATGAAGAGAAAAGTGTGAATGACACTTGTGATATGTGAATGACGATGAAAGAAAAATATTAGAGAGCGAAGGTAACATGAAACGACACTAATCAAAGTGAAATTAAGTGAAGTTGAAGGTACGTAAAAGAGACAATTTGAAAAACTGATGAAAATAGAAGTACAAATGCAACCAAAGTGAGGGACTATCAATGATAGTGCACATTGACTTTTGGCATGTGTTGAACATTGCGCTGACATTGCCTTGATGCATTTTGCTATGATTTTTCAAGCTTGTGATAAATCATTTTCTCATGAAATCATTGTGAACTGAGCATTATGAGAAAGTGACTTCAACTGATTAAGAAGTGACCATGTAATGACTGATTGCAAGTTCCATAGTAGGCTCTAAAATTCAAGTGTAAGAAACTTTTTGGAGGGTGTTTGTTGTAGCGACAACACTTGGTGACACACTCGTAGAACTAAAAATTCTCTTTCTTGGTCAAATTTTTCATGCAAGGTCTAGTTCTTCAGGAAGTATTGATTCATTGTTCAAATTACCATGGCTTCCCCACTTGCCCTGTGCATAAATATTCTCCCCTTCATTCCTTTACTTGATTAAACACAAACATAACGTCAAATATCACATAATTTTTTGAATGAGGAAAGGGTAATAGAATTCATGAGCTTTATATTTTTAGAGTGTATTTTTTATCTCTAGTGTTGCTCTGCTAGCAAAAGTCCTAGAAGGTACCCCAATGGAGTTGCTTGCTTCACCTCTCTATGCAGGAATTCTTTCTCTTCTTTCACCTTTATTTATTTATTCTATATAGGAATGTGCAACAACACTTATTTACTTCATGGGAAGAAGAGGGATCCTAACTTATTGAGGGCAGAAAAGGTTGTCCCTTTAGAGAAGCGTATATAAGACCTCTGATATTGGGTTTCTCATTTAGATTTTCCACTCATCCTTCTCTACTTGATTAGATCAACTTGAAAACAACAAAACATAAAGAACTGAGTGAAGGCATAAGGTTTCCCAGATAGACAAGAATATCATGGTTTGAAAAAAGGATTTCCTTATGCAAGGATCATATTTGCTATCAGAACATCATCAACCAAAATGTGTAACCAAGATGAGGAAGAATTACAGAGAGTTAGCCAAATGTTGCAATGTCACAAAGTCCTTTTCTATCTTTCCACATTCCTGTTTGAGCCAATAGAGCATATTCATTCAAGGTATCACAAAACAAAAGGAAATACAACAAACAATAAGGAAACAAAACCAGGAGACAAGATAGAACGTGGCTAAACCAAAAAATGATGCGAAACCAAAACTGAAAAACACAAGACAAACTATAGAAAAATGAATGCATGATGAATGTGAATGTAAACTAAAATGCAAATAGACCTACTCCTAACTTAATCATCTAGAAGGTTGGGGTCATGTATAATGGAATTTCCAATGTAGCCACCATAATTGTTCTTGACCTACAATCACAAAGCTGCAATCAATTAAATAAAATATAAAATAGTGTGTAATTTAAAATATAAGATCTTGTATAACTTGCACTAAAAACTAAAAGTTTTTCCTGTCAGCAAAAGGATATGTCCTAGTTAATACTTTTAACCAATTTGCATTATTACCTTTTTGATGAAGCTCATAACTAAAAAAACCTTGGAAAATTCTTGGGAAGGTATCTTCATCTGTGAGCATGAGGAAATATCAAAACCTATTATTGACAATGGAGCTTGTTATGTAAGACTACTCCAACCATTTAGCGATTGGATCATGAAACTCAAAACAATCCTCTTGAGAATCCTGGAATCTTTGAAAATAAGAATTTGAAACTAAGGGTGTGGGATTAGGATGGGAGTTTTGTGAGGGAAAATAGATTTGATCATATTTAGCAGACATGCCATGAAAGTGAGTAACTGAAATAAGCATCAAAAAAGGTTTAAGTTCCTCAACTGCTTCACAAATAACTGAATAACAATATGTTCAACCATAAAGATCAAAGGATGTAATGCAACTGCCATTTCATGTGCTGATGATAAAATGGAAAGTTGAATGACATTCATTAGAGCTAGAATATTGATCAGATGGATTTAATGAAACATCAAATTAATGATTTGTAGTTAGCAAATATAAATCAAAATGAAAATCTCTACAAATTCTTTGAATAATAGAATCAAATTCCTCACATGTCGAATATGACAAACTATTTTCATGTAATTGGTGACAAATTGTACAAGCATTGCAATCATCAAACAAATTGAAAAGGAATTGTAGTATAACGAACATGAAGAACTAGTTAGTATGTAATGGATGGAAAAGAGGAACCTAATTCAAAAAATTGCTCAAGTGCTTTACGAAACTCAGGAGGATTTCTTGTGTCATGAAGGAATTCACAAGAAAAACTTGGAGTTGATTATTTTTAGATGAATCTAATAGGTATGATTTCTTCTGTCAAATATGATTTTTGAAATGATCAACTTCCAATTTCCATGATTTTACGAGAGATACACATTCCAAACTCGTGTGTCATACAAGAGATTTTAATGAAAGTGAAACAACTAAGGAATATTTGCGAATTCGATCATAAATAAAATCTTGAAATCTCAAAAGACTACATGTGGAATACCAAACATCATTCAAGAAGGAATTTACATCCAATGAAACCATGCAAAGAGAAATATTTCATGAGAGCAACTAGACCTAACTTAGTTTAGGGACCTTACTAGAGTCGCGAGATCCTGACATAACTATCAATGGAAGTTTAAGTGCCTCGACTGCCTAACAAGTCCCAGAACTTTCAAGGATTGTAAAATCACATTTTGAAGATTGAACCAGATCGTGCACAATGTGTGGATACCTACTGCCATTGATTTCAATAAGACCACTAATAACTGGTTGTTATCCATCTTTGTCACTGATTTGACCAGATTTTAAAAATTCAAAAACAAGATTACTCAAGTCAAAATATTATTCTAATCACAAATCTGAAGATGAATGAATTGAGGAAATTTCCCGAGCAAGATGATTTGAAGAATTGTCTTGATGCAAAACAAGAGACGATGAGGGATGGAAAGGATACTCAATGATTTGATTTTTTTTTATCTTTGATCATAGATACCCTCGCTACCTTGTTCCAATTGAGAAGATAAATCATTAGATGAAGAACTAAAAAGCATGAAGCATCTCCATTGTAGATAGATGCATTGCAAACTGTAGAGCATAACGGATACTGAGAAGAAGAGGAAGTTTCGATAATAATATTTTCTTTGACCAAATGAAATTCTATATTTAAATTTAAATCTTCATGAGAAACTGAAAGAGTAGTTGATGAACCTCGGTGTTCATGATCACATGCATAAATAGAGCCATCATCATTGGAATGATTGTTTCCCAAGGCTATATATTGATTGAATTAATTGCATTTGATTCAATACCGAGATTAGAAAATTGAAAATAATCCAAGGATGGAAATGCATCATCTTGAAAGAGGGGACTTTGAAAAAGGAAAGAGATATCAAAAGTCTCTCCACCTTCCTCCTCCTCTACTAGTTTAATGTGGCTGCCTTGTATCTGATAACAATTTGAACCAACAAGTCAAAAATTAGGAGAGCATGAAGAGCTAGTTGGTGGAGCAGATTGAGCAAGCAGATCATGATACGCAGAGTCATGACATGTATATGATAAAGGATTATATATGTCCCTTGAAGAAGTAACACTTTCAATGGAATAGTATTCAAGTTTATTGTTAAGAGTTCCAACATCATCTTGAGGAATGGAAGGATTAGCCTTTAGCCTAGGCTCCATAAGCCATTCTAGAATTTATTCTGTTAGATCTTAATCATGAAAAATGGGATGAGGATGAAGATCTGGGTTAGTAATTTGATTTTCATAATTCCCAACTTCGAAATAATCACAACAAGGCACCCACATCATAACTAAAAAGGGAGGAGGACAAGAAGTAAAGGGAATAGTAGATTCCTCCTCTGAAATAAGAGGTGTCATATGATTTACAAGAGATGGGGAAGTAGAAACATCAGGTTCAGATTCACCATGAAAAGAGATGTGAACCAAGCGCTCATAATTTTTCTTAAATAAATCCCAAACTATGTATTCTTCTGGAAATTCATAAAAAGGGTGAAGGAATTGATAAACAAAATCCTCAACTAATTCATTAGGCTTCATTCTTAGCTAATTAATTCTTTTAAGAACATCTTGGTAATCATACCTATCGAAGGATTGATAAATATCCTTAAGGAAATGATGAAAATAATGGATGGAAGCAGATGGTAAGGTATGAAACCATCGATTAACATGGCCTTCAAGGGTGAGGAAGACTCACCACACAAGCAAAATATTCATCACTGATTTTGTAATAATAATAAAAAGAATTAAAATCTAAAAATGTGCTTGGTTATGGATGTTCCATCCTCACCATCAAAATTCAACTGAGACAAGTGATAAAGAGGCTCATCAAGGATTAATATTTTACTAGGGGATAGGTTCAAAAAACACCCTGGGAGTATGATTTGGGGATGAGACATTTTTAATAATAGATTCAATGCAAACCCAATGGGCACAACTTGTCATCTGGCCCTCCTTCTAGCACCATTTAGTTGACGGTGTTCGAAATCCGTCAACCAAGGGGGTCATTTAGATGTGAAGTCCCAATTAGACCTCACACTTTTTGGAATAGGAGCCCCATTTAATGTATTGGCTTGGTTGTCATGTATTCTTATAGATTTTCCTCAGATTTAGTTGTCAACAAGAGAGAGAAGTGTGTCTGTGCCTTTGAGAAAAGAAGTGTTCCTAGTGAATGTTTGGTTGCAGGTGTATCAAGGTTCTTCTACTACGGAGGGAAGAAAGGTGAGCCTCTAAGACAAAGTTAATAGTACCACCCTAGTATATGCACACACAAGAGAAAAGATAACTTCCTAACATGAATCAAAATAATCCACATAAATGCACAATTCAGGATGGGTTGAGCAAGGAGATTGCACAATTTGGGAGCTTAGTGAGCCAGGCTGAGGGGTTGAACACTGATTATACCTACCACATATGTTTGGAAGGCAAATTGAGCTGGGTGATTGTCAAATCGATCAGCTCATGAGCTCAAGGGCTGGGCTTGAGGTTAGAGACTGTGTGATGCATAGTTGAGGCTATGATGGAGGGTTGAATTGCATAGTTTTAGAGGCCAAGGTATGGGCTTAAGCATTGAAATTGAACAGTGCACATCCTTGGGAGGCAGGAACTTTGCATTACATAGTTTCAAGAGGAAAGGTTGTAGCTAGAGGGTTGAGACTACGTAATGCAGAGATTAAGAGTTTTGAATGACGATAAGTTGCTTGGTCAAAGAGATTTTGGAATTTGAGTACGTGTGGGATCAATGAAGCTTATGTGAATAATGATAAGGCTCCACCATGATCACACACTTGGCACACTTGAAGAAATAATAACATAGGTCATCCAAGACACAAGAACAACATTCTTCACTCTGTGCGAAAACTTTGTGACAACTTGTGACAAGTGCGACACTAACGATGCACTTTGTGATGACCATGATGACACTTGTGCGTCAATGCTTGAAACTTTGGGAGAGAGTGTGATACATGTTTACATGGTAAGTAAAAATCATTAACGTAAATATTACCCCTTTAAACCACCAAAACTAGCTTTTGTGCATTGTGAGACACTCCTCATGCAACAAGATGTCATTTACTATATGAAGAGAAAAGTAACAACACTTGCGATCTGCGAACGACAGTTAAATCGACACATGCCAAAGGGAATATAACATGAAAATGACACTAATAAAAGTGAAATAAATGGGAAGCACCAGTCTAAAGTATGCAAATGTCACTTGCAAAAGTGAAGGTGCACAAATGTGACAATTTGAAAAACTCATCAAAATAGAAGTACAAATGCAACCAAAGTGAGGTACTTTTAATGAAAATGCACACTGACTATCAACATGCATTGAAAATTGCACTGGCATTGTCTTGATAGAATCTTGTATGTTTTTCAAGCTTGTGTAAAATCATGCACTCATGAACTCTTTGTGAGCTAAGCATGTGTGAGTAACTGACTTTGACTAATCAAGAAGTGACCACAGAATGGCTAATGGAAAGATCCATAGTAGGCTCCAAAATTCAAGTTTAAGAAAAATTTTGGAGAGTGTTTGTTGTAGCAACAACACCTACATAGTTGTAACCATTCTTACTGATGTACACTTCTTCTTACCCTAGAAGGTTCTCTTCTCTCCATCATCATCCAAGCACTAAATAGCCTTCTCATAAAAATCCACCTTAGTCATGTGAAGGTACAACCAATACATACCCAAAATCATATTGTATGATGCCAATGGAAGCACACTTATATGTGCTAATGTAGACACACAATTTAGCTCAAACACACAAGCTCTTACCCAATGATGAACTATTTTCTTAGTACTTGTATCCAACTACACCAACCAAGACTCTGCATGCACTTATTTACTCAAACCACACTTATCCACGAGGATAGGATTAACATAACTCTAATTATATCTAGTGTCAATCAAAATGGAAAAAATTCAATCATGTAGCTTACCTTCCATCTCAATAATAGATTGTTGGTGATCCACCTACTTGTTATTGTAACACCCTACTCCCACACTTACCCAAGCTAACCGGTCCACCGGGGTAAATATGTGAAGAAGAATTACTATGATATGATTCAACTCCCTAAGTAAAGTTAAGTAAGTGGAATTGACAAACCAATAACGAAACTGACCTTCCTCGGGAGCTACAGGACCCCTAGAGGCTAACTAATCACTCAAGGTTCCCAACCCTTGAGTTAACTTGTCTTTTAAGCAACATGGAAATAAGTCAATCATGTAGCTTACCTTCCATCTCAATAATAGATTGTTGGTGATCCACCTACTTGTTATTGTAACACCCTACTCCCACACCTACCCAAGCTAACCGGTCCACCAGGATAAATATGTGAAGAAGAGTTACTATGATATGATTCAACTCCCTAAGTAAAGTTAAGGAAGTGGAATCGAAAAACCAATAACCAAACTAACCTTCCTCGGGAGCTACAGGACCCCTAGAGGCTAACTAATCACTCAAGGTTCCCAACCCTTGAGTTAACTTGTCTTTTAACTGAACTAGACCCTCAGTCTCTCCCATGAAAATCCCTCCATGTTACTATAACCCTCTAGTCTCTCCCACAACAAGGCGTCCATGTGACTGCAATTCTTTTCAGGCGGTTATGTGCCAGCGACCCCCAAATTCTCAGCCACTTTTTTAGGGCTAGGAATTAGGACTACCCAGAACTTGATGAAATTCTCAAAAATGATAATTTAAAAGAAGAAAATACCTTTAATGAAAAACTTGAACAAAGACCTGACCTGACTCATCTTAACCATGATAGGAATTTCGTCAAACACATCATGAACATGTAATGTACTAGTCATAAAAACACATCTGAACATAGGGACCTCATACTTATCTGAGATTCATCAAGAAGGTCTAATTCCTTCTAACATTAACTACATTATCATCTATTATGTTATTCATGCATTAATATTTCATCTACTAACCAAAACATGATGAGAGCCATAACTTTAGATTGTCATAAAACCATACTTTGAAGCAACATATGACTAGATAAATAACAATAATAGAACAACCATCATAGTCACATAATAACAAGTAAATTTACATAGAGAACATAAAAGGAAAGAGGCTCTTATTAACATATGAAAATCCAACCAAGTTAGGGACTTACGCTTACCACTTGACCATATATTGGGCTAAAATAAATCTTTATTTCAGCGAATCACCCCTGCACAATGTTCCAAGCATAAATGTTGGATCTCATGGAATAAACAAAGAAAACAGAAATAGGTCTTCCAAAGGCCAAACCACCTCAACCCTCAACCAGTGATTCCACTTCGCAATAAAACGTCACTAACCTTCACCAGATTGGTCTCTATCCAAGTTATCCACTCGACCATATATTGGGCTGAAATAAATCTTTCTTTCAGCCAATCACCCCTACACAATGTTCCAAGCATGAATGTTGGATCTCATGGAATAAACAAAGAAAACAAAAATAGGCCTTCCAAAGGCCATACCACCTCGACCCTCAACCAGTGATTCCACCTCGCAATAAAACATCACTACCCTTCACTAGATTGGTCTCTATCCAAGTTATCCAGAGCATTTGTTCCAACCCAGCTTCTAGGACTAGTAACCCATCCCATAGCCACCACTAGGCTCCAAAGAATTTTTCGAACCAAGACTTCGAGGACTAGTAACGCAACCAACTACGGGCTCTAGAGCATTTGTACAACCAAGGCTTCAAGGACTAGTAACTCAACCCAAGTTGATAAAGGGGTTTCAGAGTGTTTTTCCAACCAAGGCTCAAGGAACTAATAACTCAACCCACAGCCATAAGGCACATGAGCGCCAACCAAAAAAAAAAAGGGAAAACCCACAACACCATGGTTATCCAAGAAATGGCAAGGCTAGGAAAAAGCACTGTCAATCCAAGAAATCCTCCATGCCAATGAAAAATCATAACTAAATAACCACATGCATATATCATGCATGCTAGAACTAGCAAGGAAATAATATATATAACTTGATGCCTGCAAACAAAACTCATTGTAGTTGTTTATTCCGATGTCCTCTTGCACTTTCCTACTTTTCCTTTGCCTCCTTACTCCAAATCCCAAGTATTCCACAATTCTCCAAAAGTGCTCCAAGAAAACTCAGTGTCCAAGAGTATGAGAGAGGGAGAGAGAGAATAGAATGAGACTGCCAAACACTAAACTGAAAAAAGTTTTGAACTGGTCCTCATAATCCTTTTTATCATTGAGGCCTCTATTTTCTTCAATTTCCATTATTTTTCCTAGATTTTCCTCCTCACATGCAACCTGTGATCTTTCACCTTCCTTTTCTCCTATTTTCCATTATTTTCATAAATAAAACGCCAATAAATTCCTTGTGCCTTTCCAATGTCTTTGTCATTTCCTTTGCCAATTTGCATAGCCATTAATTAATCACAAGTGATCCCCATCACTATGTTGTTGCCCAAAATTCAGCTTGGAATACGTGACCCATGACCTTGGTTATTATTTTTCCTTTATTAACTTTATTACATGGATTTTTAAGCTGGGGCTATTAGAAACCCCTCACCATTAGGGGAACAATGTCCTTGGTGTTCAATGACACCTATAACTAAAGATGTCATTGAAAATAAAAACATTATACCCATGAATATTTATAACATGACTTGTTGCAATATTTACAATGATCAACCTGTTGAAAAGCAAACCAACATGACAACATAGAAACATGAGGCCAATAGTGATTCTTGGAGCTTTATAACACAACTTGTTGTCATATTTACATCCATCTACATATACTAAAATTGCTTTGCCTCAACCAACAAAAGATGAATGATACATAGCCTGCATATGATCAGTCATCTCCCATGTAGCTTCATTGGGCCCAAAGTGCTTCCACTACACTTTAACCTACTGAATTGCTTAGTTCCAAATATGAGCATCTTTCTCTACAAAATGCATTGAGGTTCTAGTTGGAATTCTCCTTTTGGTTCCACCTATAATACATACCAGTCAATCACATGATCAACATCTTTAAAATACTTCTTTAGTAATGACACATGGAAATCATCATGGAATTTCATTGTTGGAGGCAGTGCAAGTCTCTAGGTCACTGGTGCAATTCTCTTAAAGATCTAAAAAGGCCTACAATACAGAGGTGTTAGATTCACACATGACCCAATCCTCAATGACCTCTTCTTGGGCTTGATGCAAAAATACACATGTTCCCCAACCTAAATTTCCTTAAACACTATATGTTGATCTGCATAACTTTTCTTCTTGTCCTGTTTTTCCGTTAGATTCTTCTTGATAACTTGAATTTCATGTTCCATTTCTACCAACATTTATGGTCCTATCAACACCTTGTTTACTGGATCAATCGAATTAATAGGAGTATTACAAATCCTCCCATTGAGTTCCTCAAACAAACTCATCTTCAGTGACTCCTAATAACCATTGTTATACACAAACTCCACTAGTGGAAGATACTATTCTCACTTTCGTTATTGATGCATAACATAAATTCTCAACATGTCCTCCAAAATCCTATTGACCCTCTTTTTATGTCCATCTGTATATCGATGATAAGTTGGGTCAAAGGCCAATTCTGTCCCCAAACCTACAAATAATTCCTTTCAAAACCTAGAATCAAACTTAGCATCCATGTCTAACACACTCTTCTTTGGTACACCATGCAACCTCACTACATCTCTGATGAAGACCTATGCTACATCATTAGATGAATAAGTAGATTTCCCTAGAATAAAGTGCGCTACTTTAGTTAACTTTTCAACCACAACCACAATAGGATCATGATGTCTAGATGTCTTCAGTAATATTGTAATGAAATCCATGGAAATGAACTCCCATTTCCACTCTGGAATTGGAATCGGCTATAGAAAATCACCTGGATTCTTACACTCTACTTTTACATGTTGACAATCTAAGAATCTAGCCACAAACTTTGCCACTTCCCTCTTCATATTTCTCCAATAATAGAAATTATTCACCGCTGTTAATGTCTTATGATATCTTAGGTGACCCGAATATGTCTTAGGATGAAATTCTCTCAAGATAAGCTTATTGAGCTCACTATTGTCTAACACATAGATCGTGTCCCTATATCTGATGAAACCATCTAGTGTGAGGTGACAATTCACCTCCTGATCACATGTATCTTTCTGTAACTTGTGCCTAAGCTCCCTATACCTATCAGCGTATTGTCCTTCTTGCAAGAGTTGATCCTGTAGATCTATCCCAAATGAACTCATAGATTCTATATGATTCACCTGCGCTCTTCTGATAAGAGAATCTACAACCCTATTCTCTTTCCCTTTAATGTACCTAATATCACAGTCAAACTCACTAATTGTGGCCAACCATATAGCTTGTCTGGAATCCAGATTCAGTTGGTCAAGGAAGTATCTCAATCCACTATGATCACTCATCAATATAAACCTCCTACCAAGAAGATAGTGCCTCCACATATTCAAAGCATGGATGATTGTTGTCAACTCAAGATCATGTGTAACATAATTATGTTCATGGTTATTCAATTTCCTTCATTAATAGCACACTACTAGTCCTTCCTACATGATGAATCCACCAATTTCTCTGTTGCAAGCATTTGTACACACCACAAACTCTTTTTCTGGATTTGTGATCTTTAGAACTGGATCATTTTTAAGCAACCACTTGAACTACTCAAAACTTGCCACACATTCTTTTGTCCATTCAAATTTCTTATCTTTGCAATGATTTAATAAGATAATAAATTTATGATATGTTCCTAATGAACCTCCTATAATAACCTGCTAACCCCATGAATGATCTAACCTCCTCCACATTTCTAGGAGACTCCTATTCCATAATGGATTTTATCTTTTCTAGATCCACTGCTATGCCTTCATTGGAGACAACATGTCCCAAGCAATGTACCACTATCTAAAAGAAACTACCTTTTCTAAGATTGGCATACGACTTATGCTCTCTTAGCAATCTAAATATTGTTGCTAATTGTTTGGCATGCTCTTCTTCATTCTTAGAATATATCAATATATCATCAATGAACATAGTAAAAAACTTGTCTAGATAAGGATGCAATACACTATTCATCAAGCACGTAAAATTAGTTGGAGCATTACTCAAACTGAAAGGAAATAAAACAAACTCATAATACCCATACCTAGTCCATAAAGCAGTCTTGTTGATGTCCTCTTCATTAATGTGTACCTGATGGTATCATGATCTCAAATCAATCTTGGAGAGCATCATTGCTCCCATCAACTCATCAAACAAGCCATCAATCCTCGGCAATGAATACCTGTTCTTGATGGTCACCTTGTTCAACTGCCTATAATCAATGCAAAATCTAAGAGTACCATCCTTCTTCTTCACAAACAACACTAGTGCACCCTAAGGAAACACACTTGGCTTGATGTATCCCTTGTCAACTATTTCCTTCAATTACAAATCCAATTCTACAACTCTTATGTGATGATCTTGTATGGTGCCTTTGATGTTGGTGCTACCCCTAGTACCAACTCAATTGAAAATTCCACTTCCCTATGAGGTGGAAACTTTGAAATCTCTATGGGAAATAAATCCTAAAACTTTTGTAGAACTAGATACCTCTTCAAAAATTTTGCAACCTCAACATCCTTACCTTTACCACTCGAAATATGTACTGCAAATAATAAACATCCTTTTCTTTGATTACACTTTTCCTGCATACCTATCACCATTCTAAGTTAATGTTTCTTTCTTCTTACCCTGCAATATCCTTTTTTCCCCATTGTCATCCAAGCACTCAATAGCCTTTTCATAACAATCCACCTTGGTCCCATGAAGATACAACAAAAAAAATACCCAACAACATATTGTATGATCCCAATGGAAACACATTCACATGTGTTGATGTAGGAATACCATTCAACTCAAATGCGCAAGACCTTACGCAGTTATGAACTCTTTTCTTAGTACCTATAGAAAACTACACTAACCAAGATGATGCATGTAATTATTTATTCAAACCACACTTATCCCCCAGGCTAGGATTAACATAACTATAATTATATCCAAGGTCAATCAAAATAGAAAAATATTGATAACAAAGCTTACTGTCCATCTCGATAATAGATGCCTAGTGATCCACTTTCTTATTATCCAATGTTGCATACATCTAAGGAATTCTTTTTCCAACATCCCTAACTATCTGCACCTCTTGATCACTATATATATGTGGTTTAGCACCCTAATTCTATGGACAATATCTCAAGTGATGATCGCTGCCACATGTCCAACACTTCAAAGGCTTCATGTAATCACCCTTGTTCTGCTCCTCAGATTGAAATCCTTGTCCTCTCTCAGATGCATTGAACTTCTTGTGTGGTGTTGGGTTCTCTTTGTTATATGTGCCTTGATGTATTTTTCGCTTCTTATCATATTTTCCTTTATTCTTGTTATTACCTTTCCAATCCTTCCTAGTCTCAGATTCGTGCTTCGATTTCTCATTACAGTGCTTTCACTTTCTGATGGCTTCCTCCAATAATCTAGGCTCATCAAAATCGTTTTTGTCCTTGAATGCTACCAAAAACCCATTGATGAATCTCTGAATCTTAGGTTTCTCCTCCTTAAGATAAGGCACATGCCTCAATAACTCTAAGATTTTGCTGGTTTACTCCTCATTAGTCATGGAACCCATCTTCAACTCATAGAATTGTTTTTCCCTTTCATCATAATATATTTCTAATAGATAGTTCTTCTAGAAAAGTTTCTTCAATTCACATCGAGTCAACTCCTCTTCCCAAATTCCTCTGACATTATTTACATATTTCCACCAAATGTCTGATTTACCTTTAAGATAAATGTATCTAATCTAGCCTTCATGCCAGGGAAAATTTTAGGGGCTAATATTCGCAGGTGGGCCAACTTCTATACTTTTTCCAAAAAAAATGTTTTCTAATTTCCATTCTTTTCTAAAATTGATTCACCCAAATGTTATAGTATTAAATTATTTTATAGAAAAAATTGCCAAAAAAATTATGTAGAGACTATACAAAATTATTAGAAATTTGAAATTTTTTACAAAAATATCTACAAACCTTTTACAGATTGCACATTATGGACTAGTAGGATTCACCAAGGTTCATAAACTTTAAGATAAATTTCCATCCTTAAAATTTTCCCTCCTTCATGTTCTCTAAGTAATCATGCAATCTGAAGAACTTATTCATCCCAAGAAACCAAGCTCCTACATCCTATGACTTATTCATCTTTCCATCAAATGTAGGTGACTTTGCTTTCTTGAACTAATTTGGAAAATATCCCCTATCACTCCTGTAAGGATGATAGCATTGATGACCATGGTACCTATCTAAACCATAACCAGAGTAAATCCCATGTCCAATGCCTCTTTTACCAGGTGTATCCAATAATATTCCATCTTTAATGGTATCATCTCTATCTGACCTATGCCCACCATAAGACCTGCTACCATATGCTGCATTAGTCCTATCCTTCGACCCATAACTGATCTATGGTTGTCCATGTCTCTACAAGTCTAACAATCTTTGACCTCTACTTGTTTCTCCCATGCCTTGGCAAGTCTCTCTCATGATTGAATGATTATGTCATTATCTAATTTGAAACTCCTTAGTTTCACCTTCAAAATTCTCAAAGTGTCTACTATGTGAAGGGAGTACTCATCACCATGCTTCTCATATAATCTATCGGGAGAATCTCATGAAATATAATCCACCATTTTTCTAGTCATCTTTTATATTGTTCTTCCTACAATTATATCATTTCATCTAAACCAAAACATAAACATAACCAAAATACGTCATTCTATTTCAGGGGAGGATATCTCATCTACAATATCAACCAGATTATCACAATACATGTATAAACATAATCATAGCAGTATATAGGAATCATCTCAATCATCATCTCAGTTACCATCCATGATTCCGCAAGCTATAACACCAACTAGACACAATACATGCACACCCACATATAGACAATGACATGCATAACCAATTCATATATAAATTACATGCATTCATGACAAACACATCCAAGCAACAACATCATCAACTTCTACATAGCAACACAACCGTAACAATGACTACCACCATGCATGATAAAAAACACATAGACCGCAACCATAATGAACACATATGCTACCGACATGTATGCACAAAAAACACACTCTGACCATCCAATGGAAGGGTTGAAGCATGCTTTGATACCACTATGTGGTATTATATATCACCCAAAGAGAACAGAAACTAAACAACCCAAAGAAAATGAAACCCACTAAGATAACACTCTTTAACAGACTCCTCTAACACTTAACCAAGCTAACTGGTCCACCAAGATAAATATGTAATGAAGAGTTATTATGATATGATTCAAATCCCCAAGTAAAGTTAAGAAACTGGAATCTACAAACCAAAATCCAAACTGACCTTCCTTAGGAGCTACAGGACCCCTAGGGGCTAACCAACCACTCCAGGTGCCCAACCCCTAAGTTAGCTTTCTTTCTAACTAAACTAGACCCCCAATTTCTCCCATGACAAGCCCTACATCCAACTATAACCCTTCAGTCACTCCCACAAGTATTCTTTAAGAAGTTCTGTGCTAGCGGTCCCAAATTCTGAGCCATTTTTTCAGGGCTAGGAATCATATCTCGGCCCAAAACTTAATGAAATTCTCATAAATGATAAGTAATAAGAAGACAATACCTCTAATGGAAAACTTGAACAAGGACCTAACCTGACTCATCCTAACTATGATAGGAATTTCATCAAACACATCATGAAAATGTAATTTACAGGTCATAAAAACACATATGAAAATAAGGACCTCATACTTATATAAGATTCATCAAGAAGGACTAATGCCCTCTAAAATTAGCTTCATTATCATATATTAGGTCATTAATTCATTAAAATTTCATCTATTAACCAAAAAATGATGAGAGTCATAACTCAAGACTGTCATAAAACCATACTTGTAATCATCATATAACCAAATAAGTAAAAACAATAGAACATCCATCATAGACACATAATAACAAGTACATTTACACATAGAGCATAAGAAGAAAGGAGATCTTATTAACATATTAAAATCTAACCAAGTCAAGGACTTCCATGTACCACCCAACCATAGATTTGTCTTAACCAAATATCTCTTTCATCAAATCACCCGTGTTCCATATGCCAAGCATAAATGCGGGGTCTCATGGAATAAACCAAGAAACCAAACCAGGGATTCCAGAGTCCAAAAATACTCAACCCTCAATGATTGATTCGACCTCACGATTGGACATCACTAACCATCACCAGATTGGTCTCTATCCAAGTTGGCTGGGGCTCTAGATCATTTGTTCTAACTTGACTTCCAAGACTAGTAACTCATCCCACGACTACCACTGGGATCTAAATCATTTTTCCAACCAAGGCTTCGAGGACTAGTAACTCAACCCACCAAGTGCTCCAGAGCATTTTTCCAACCAAGGCTTCCAAGACTATTAACTCAACCCAAGCTATTATAGGGCTTCTAAATCATTTGTCCAACCAAGGCTCTAGGAACTAATAGCTCAACCCATAGTCATAAGGGACATAGCAAAAAACTATAAAAAAAAGAGTAAGACCCAAATTGCCATGGCTATTTAGGAAATGGCAAGGCTAGGAAAAACCATTGTAAATCTAGTCAATCCTCCATGCCAATGACAGATCATAACGAAATAACCACATGCACATAACATGCATGCCATAACCAGTAAGTAAAGCATACATGTCACTTTGCTCCTGTAAAGAAACCCACTGTAGTTGTTGATTCCACTCTCCTCTTGCGCTTTCCTACTTTTTCTTTGCCTTGTTGCTCCAAATCCCAAGTATGCCACAATTCTCCAAAAGTGCTCCAAGAAAAATTTAAGTGTCCTAGAGTATGAGAGATGGAGCATAGAATGAGAGTGCCAAAGACTGAACTAACAAAAGTTGTGAACTGATCATTTTTATCATTGAGGCCTCTATTTTCTTCAATTTCCATTCTTTTTCCTTCATTTTCCTCCTCACATGAAACCTATGACCTTTCACATTCCTTTTCTCCTATTTTCCACTATTTTCATAAATAAAATGCCAACAAATACCTCATGCCTTTCCAAAACCATTTCCATTTCCTTTTCCAATTTCCATAGCCATTAATTAATCACAAGTGATCCCCATCATTATGTTTTTTTCTCAACATTCAGCTTGGAATACGTGTCCCATGACCTTGGTTATTATTTTTCCTTTATTAACTTTATTACATGGAATTTTAACCCGAGGCTGTTACAGTTATCAAATGTTGCATAGATCTAAGGAATCCTATGGACCACATCCCCAACTATCTCCACCACCTAAGAACTATAAATATGAGGTCTACCACCCTAATAAAATGAACAATCCTTCTTGTGATGATATTTTCCACATATCCAACACCAAAACAATTATTTTCCATTTCCCTTATTCTATTGTTCTCTAGGTTAAGGTCCATGTCCCTTCTCTACCGCAATAAACTTCTTGTAAGGAGAAAATTTTTCCTTCTCTCCTACATTCTGAGGTCTTCCTCACTTCAATGGCAAATTTCCTTTATTATTATCATTTCCTTTCCAACCCTTCTTAGGCTCGGGTTTACACTTTGATTGTTTATAACAATTCTTCAACATTCCAAGGACATGCTCCAGAGATCGAAGCTCATTGTTCTCAAATCAATCCTTGAATTGTAATGGTAGTTCACGAATGAACCTTTGAACTTTTATCTTCGCATCTTTGAGGTAAGGCATATAACTCAACAGCTCCAAGAACTTAGTCATGAACTCCTCATCTATCATAGATCCCATCCTCAGCTCATAGAACTCCTTGGCCTCATCGTCATAATATCTCTCAGACAAGTACTTCTTCATGAAGATTTTTTTAAACTCATGCCAAATAAACTCCTATGTTATTAGGCCTCTGACAAGATTTACATCTTCCCACCGTATGTATTTTTTCCCTTTGAGGCTGAAAATAGCTATCATGTCCTTCATGTTCTCTGTATAATCATGTAGCTTAAATAACTTCTTCATCCCAAGCAATCATGCCTTTTCATCTTATAGTTTCTTCAACTCTCCATTAAATGTAGGAGGCTTGTATTTATTGAAATCATGCGAAAAATGTCCCCTCTCACTTCTCCTAAAAGGATAATAACAATTATTACCATGATACTTTTTTGAAATAGAACTAGAATAAAATCCATAACCATTGCCTCTCCAGTCAAGTGTATCCAAGAACCTACCATCTTTGACTATGTCATCCCTGTCCAATCTCTAGTCCTCTACCCTCCTGTTGTGCTTTGCAAACAACCCCCCATTTCATATTATTTTTTTATTTTTATTTACAAAAAAGCATTAAAATATGAAATAGGTCCCTCTTAAAATAAAATTGATGTCAAAACTCTTACTTTCCAAAAATCCGACAAATCAATGGAGCGCTTTATAAAATCACCCTTTAAAGCAATATCTCTTTAAAAAATGGAAATAAAGCAAATATGTGTTTATTGCGATAAAGCGATCGCAAGATCGCATATCGCATTAACATAAAGGATGCACCAAACGACCAAAAGGCTTCCCCCGATGCGATAAAGCTATCGGCGATATCGCAATCGGAAAATTCCCTTGTGCACCACTAACGCACCCCTTATTAAAACCCCGATGCGATAAAGCTATCGGTGATATCGCAATCAACAATTCCCTTTATACTGCAGGCATTGCACACATGCCTTTCGCCGATGCGATATCGCAATCGGCGATCGGCGGCTCCCCCTGTTTAACCCTTAATGTGCATATGCCTTTCGCCGATGCGATATCGCAATCGGCGACCAGCAATATTCAAAACATTGTTAAAACTAGCCATGCGCCCCCGCTCGATGCGATCTGATAAGGCACGGTTCTCAACAAAAACCCGTTAAAGTGATTGGAAAGCCCGATTTAATGACAGTTAAGGAATAATCATTCCCGCTCGGCCGCCAGTACGCCCATTGGATGATTTGAAAGATCTTTCGACTAAATATTGCACTAATGAACATTTATAAGGTGGCAGGTCCTATACGGTCCCTTAATGAATCCATACCCTCAGATCTACCTATAGATCATCTCCACACCGTCCTAATAAAAGCAAAGTATATCAACGTTCTTTTTCTATTTTACTATCAACTGTGAGTTTCATTGTTATCTCTGTGTTACGCCAAAATCGCCTCTCTGTGCATAATATAGTTTTTCAAAGCAATTCGGGCATAATGGGTAAAAAGTCAAAGAAAGTTGCAGGTGTTATCAACCCACCAACTGCGCCACAAGCGGTAGTAAACAGCAAGAAAGGTCTGATATCCGACACAACATGCGCGGGCCTTGCCAGAACAACTTGGCAAGGAACTTATGATTTGTTAGAGGCCGAGAAACCAACGCAGGTGATAGACCAAGCTACCGCAGATTCATTGAAAAAATCAGAGTGCACTCTCAAAGACTTGGCCGATTCCTTCCTCCATAGGATAGCGGCAAGGGAGAAAATGCTCCCATACACTGATGTTATCAAATGGGCAATTGAAGAAATCCCCATCACAGACAGAACTTTCGTCGCAAAGGATGGAAGGATTTTTGGGTCATTTAAGCCAGAAGATCTAAGGTAAATGTATCATTTGCCTAAGCCAGAGAAAGTATACAATAGCGCATTTTGGAGAAATTCGCAAGTGAGAATGAGATTGAGTCCGAACCCATCAAAGATTGGAGGCAAAATCCAAATAAGCACAAGCATGAATCCTCCGGTAAGTACTCAGTCGACTCCTTGTGTTCTCCTTATTGCTATGCCGCTATAATGATGTGTAGATTATGGGGTTTGCACGATTCTGCCATTTTTACCATTGAAATGGTTCCCCTCATGGAGGCAGCAGTCCATAGTTGGATTATGGATTGGGCTACTATCCTTTCGGATAAGCTTGCACTAGCTGTTAGTGAATTTAGGAATAAAACCAGAGTCACCGAGAGAATAATTCCTCCGTTCTACTACAGCGCTTATATCTTAGATACCTTGTGTTTTAATTCTGAATTCCCTATTCTTGGTTGGAGGTGGACCGCACAGGACCCCTCGCCCATCCATATTTACCATCGCAAGATGTGGAAGTCATCCCATAAGAATCACTTGTATCAAATTTGTAATGGTTTCATGGTTCCTGTCTATTATGCAATTTTTGATAAGCCTATTCCAAGGATCTCCTACCTAGCCTCTTTTGACTTGCTAGCAGTGGGTAGTTGGTTTGGGGAAGAATATTTTACTTATGTTAGAGTCTATGGAAGCCAAGCCAATCCCCATGTCCTCCCCTTATATGTCCCTGACAAACTGCTAGCAAGGGAAATTGCATACCAAATTACAGCTAAGAGTACCACACAGACTCTTAAGCAGGAGAAGAAAAGGGGCTGGCCTACTTTTCCTTTCAGATGTGGAGTCTTTACCCTGCATGATTTAAAACATGCAGAAAAAGAAGCCATGAAAATTCAAGCTCTAAGTCTTCCTATAATCCCGAATAGAGCATATGATACAAACAGATATGCATATGCCTCTCTGGAACATGCCAAATTATCAACATTTGAGCATAAAGAAGATATATTCGATGATGTTTTTGCCTCAGCTGAATCAATAGGTCATGCTAAAGAGCTTGCCAGGAGAAGATATAATGACGAAGGGTTATCTGAGTTTAATAAGCTCAGGGAGCAGAGGTTGCAAACTCTGCCCCTAGACTTATTAATGCCGACCCAAGCATCATCAAGCGAGCCTGGCCAGCAACAAAAGAAAGAACCCCCTGCTGCAGTGAAGACCAAAAACAGTGAGCAGGAGGAACAACAGAAGAAAAACCAAGAGGAGAAGCTGAAGAGAGAACAACAAGAGCGTTTAAGGAAAGAACAAGAAGAACTCTTAAAGAAAGAGCAGGCAGAACGCTTAAGAAAAGAAGAGGAAGATAGACAGAGAAAAGAGAAGGAGGACAACCAGCAAAAGAAGCAGGCAGAGATGCGGCAGAACCAACAGGAGCAGCACGAGAAGGAGAAACAAGAACAACTGTTAAAGGAGTCTCAGTCCAAACAAACCACCACCGATACTAACAAGGGTTTCGTCACAGACCCTAAGCTGCAAAAGGAATGGCAGCATTTCAGTACCATTATCGGTGGAGGAAAAGACTCACAGAATACTGATACTCCTAAAAGCAGCAGTGTACAAGATGAAAACTCATCTCAGGCTTTGAGCGGAGCCAGCGGCCCACCTAAAACTATGAATGTGGAAATAATTCCAAAAGGTGCTAGTGGCCAAATCACTCTCCATGTAGAAGATATTCCTCCATTAAACGTCTTCTATAGCCCAAAGCACAGAGCCGTGGTAAAGCGATCGAGAAAGAGGCAAAGGCTTGATCAACCTTCCCTCTTTCCTGACCAAACAGTCATGGGCAATGTAGTATGGAAGGAGAAACTGGATCCCTTTGATGATCTGACCAAGTTGTCACAATATGCCGGAGCTTATTCAACTGCCACCATCGACAAGGCATCAGAGGTAAGTCTTCTATTAAAGACAAAAGACCAGGAAATTTCCATGTTGCAAACGGAATTAGCGGATGTTAGACAAAAGGCAATACAAGCCGAGGGGCAATTAGCAGAACAACAACAAAAGACAATACATACAAGTGAACAGCTAGTGGAACAACAGAAAATAAATAGCCAATTGATTCAGCAATGGGAGGAGGAGAAACAAAGGATTAACTAGGTAGCCATCCAGAGACAAAATGAATTGACAGAGGCTTTGGAGCAACTAAAAGCGGCAAATGAGCAATCTTTGAAGACTAAGGATGAGCATATCGCTCAAATTACAGCACAGTTAGAGACTACCAAGGGAGATTCGCAGATAAAAGAATTCAAAAAGGAGGCGATGTTAATCAACAAGGCGCTTATAGCGCAAGTTAAAGTCTTGGCTCAATCCCTCTCTCAAGCGGAACCACTCTGCGAGTTAGCTACAACTGTAAATGAGCAGGTAGAAAAGGCAAGAGATGACTTGAATCAAGCCGAAGAAGATATCACAACCTACCTTGAATGGCAAGATTCGAAGTCAGGAAAGGAATCCAATTTGCCTAGGATACTTGAGGTCCATAAAAACAAATTGTTTACAGAATGGCAAACACAGGTATTAAAGGCAGAAAGGGCAGCATCAAAATGTGCATTAACTGCTGGTAATTTGGTTGATCTAGTAAATGATACCCTCTATCTAGCCAATATGATTTCCCAACGCACGCCCGGGAAGATTACTACAGCAAATACATTGGAGCAGACGTGCTACCTAGATTTAGAGAGCAAAGGAAGGTCGATTGCCGGGGTCGACACTTTAAACATAGAAACATATTGGCGTTTCCTAATCAAGCCTCATGAACAACGATCTGCCCTCAAATGCTTAACCGATGCCATTCAATGTATGATCCCCGACATCCAAGACTCCACCTACGCTGCCCAGCTCAGTTCCCGGCTCAACAAACCTCCTGAAATTGAGCCAATGCTTGCCATCAATCAACTCAGGTTCAAAGGGAAGCAGCCGACAGAATGACTCATCCTCCAGCTCCTCGGATCGCCAGCAGAAATAGCAACAAGAAGTTATTGATATCAGCTTAGTTAGCTTTTCTGTTTTGTAGATATTTAGATTAGCATAGTATTTATAGACCCTTTCATGTTTTTAGAAAGGGTCGTAAAATTTTGTAATAGACTTAACAGACTGAAGTTTGCACTATTGTGCTTCAGCCTCTATTCTTTTATGAAACTCGACCAATCGCTTTTACTTTAATGGAGAAATTTCTTGATCCAATTGTGCACTACTGTCATTGATTGAGGAATGTTTATGCGTTAAGGCAAAAGCTACACATAGCGATTCATATCGGGAGTGGCTTACGACTCAAATGGTATTTCTATCTTTTGTTTGAAGTCATTTTGTGTATGTGAATTCACTGTGTAATTATTCCTGCTATCGTTAATTGTATGCATGCGCAACAACAGGAAATCTTACTCATTCCACTATTGGGTGTTTATATGATATGCCTTTATTTTTAATCATGTATGCATTAATGGTATGAATGCATAAAGTGTAGTAGTATCGCTTTAATCGCTGTGCCTAACTATTTAGGCACAGCAATCTTCAATAATTTAATATCTATGTCTTAAGAATGCAGTCATCTATATAATTGTATTTTTGGATATAGAGCATCAAAAGCTATGCTTTAGAGTTCAAATAGACTCCCGGGATAGTTTTATTTACTTATATTTCTGTCAATAGTTTTAGTCATCCGCCTATCACTAGTGTTATCTACAATGTATTCATTCATCCCATTCATCTATTTCTGGGAAACTGGTCCCATTACCCCCAGTCGGAGCCACTATCCCAAACGGAAAAGGAGCTGTACTAAGGTCCGGACCGGGAGGTTTCCCCCAATGTTGGTGCAACGATTTTCGAGGCATCAACATTTTTGGCGCTAGAAGGAGGGCCCGACTATTAATGGCAAGCAAACCCAAACCCACAAGCCATTCTAAGAGTAATTCTCCCTCCAATTCTCCTAGTCATTCTCGATCGCATGTTGGTTCTCCAACGCACAATCAAGAAGAACAGGAATCAACTACCACTGCTCACACCCACCATACTTTAGAAAAATTGAGTCTTGAATCCCCTGGAATCCAGTCTCTTATCCATAAACTTCAGACCTTCTCGATTTCGCCACAGAGATCTGAGGTATCACAAAGCAGTGCGACTTCGCAATTAAATCTATCTCATCCACTTACCAGACTTCAAAGTGGAAAACTTGGTATCGAACCCATCGAGTTCCCTTTGCCCGAAAGGAAAAGGGCCAAGAAACACACTGAAGGGTCTGATTGTGGGGAACTTTCATCCACATCATCCATTTCATCTCCTCATCTGCAAAGTCAACTACCCACTCCTCCATTACATATTGTTGTCCATTAGGGAACAGAAGCCTCAACATCTCAATCTGCTCACCCTTCAATATCATCTATTTCTCATACATCTGGAATCCCAATAGTAGTATCAACCACCGGTACTATTACAATGGTAGATCCATGGACCAGACCCGGCGCGGTCAACATGCCTGCGCCATTACATCCTTTACCAGATGCACCCGAAAAGTGGCTCCCTAAGTTTAACCCAGATGATGGAACTCAGGCCGAAGAACACATTAATAATTTCATGCTGTCGGTCAACTTAAAAGGGGTAACGCAAGAAGAAAAGCCCAAAAGAACAAAAGCCCAAAAGAACAAAAGCCCAACCTTAATAAACGATCTCTCCAACTTAAGGATAGAACATAGGGAACCCATTAAGGAATTTAATGCTCGTTTCAATAAGCTCCTTAACAAAATCCCTACAGCTTCCAAACCAAGTGAAAAAATACGAAGCGAATGGTATATCACTGCCCTACCTGCCAATATAGCTATTTTCGTAGATCGGGCTGGGAAACCTACTTTAGCAGAAAACATGAAAGAAGCACTTGATGTGGAAAAGCGCATCAATTCCTTAGAAAAGAAAGTTGCCTTGGAAGACAGAAAAGCTAAAAAAATTTCTTTTAAAGAAGACTCCAAGAAGAAAATCCCAAAAGACCCATATGATATGGAGGGACTGCAAAAGGTCCTGAAAACACTGTCTAACGAAATGATTGACATAAAGAAGCAGGTGGCCGAAACATCAAGCAAAAGACCTTTTAGGACTTACAATAAAATGGAAACAAAGCCACCTAATTTCATATCTAATGCCGACTCAGACCAGAAAGAAGAAGAAGAAGAGGCAACCCCACCATCTGACGATGAAGAAGAAGTAGCTGAGTGTCATGGAATGTGGGATTTCATACTCCCCGATCCTGATACAGATAATGAAGAAGAAGCCTTCCCAGTCACCACCAGGAGTAAAGGTACTCCCGAACCTGCCCAGGTAACTTCAAAGAAAAGGAGCGCAGGCGCTGCTACAACAAAGGAGAAAGTACCTCCAAAGAAACCACCTGCAGCAGTCCCTTAAAACCAGCCCTCAACTTCCCCTTCAACTTCTAAGATGTTAGTGGTATCCGATTCCATGGAGTACAACATTGTTGATGACATGAAAAAGACCAAAGCCAACATAACCATGTTTGA